>JAGFNQ010007063.1:445561-469495 GCA_024364735.1 Boesenbergia rotunda | reverse complement strand
AATCCGTAACTACTCTATAACTATGTTTCTCTCCATCTTTCATTGTGCTTGATACCCTAGCCTAGCCGGTTGCGCTCGCGCCTGGTCTCCTGCTGGTCGCGGGTTCGAACCCCCTGCTGCCCTTAAACGTTTTCCTTTTTCTTTATATACTAAACGGACTCGAAAAATTCCATAAAAATATTCTAAAAATCCCTAAAAATATCTAGAATATTTCTAAACCATTTTTAAATAATTCTAAGGACTTTAAGAACTAAAAATGGAAATTTTGGGGCGTTACATGTTTTATTCCGTTGCATTGGATTTTCGTGGACTTATAGTACTTGTCTTTCTTTATGGGATTGTACTTTTGAGTCCTATGTTGGACTATGTGTGTGGTTTTGCTTCGTTCCTGCCCTCACTAGCTCAGGTAAGTTCGTGCTTTAGATTTATGCTTATGTTGTCATATATTCGTTGTTTTGTTTGGATTTGAGGCCTGAGGCCCATTTAAACTATGTGGTTGTGTAATAGATGTTGTATGTATGTGTAAATTGTCCACCGGATAGGGGAGGTGCTGTCTGATTTTTTTATTGGATCAGCGACTCCTAGGTCTCAGGGCATGACAATTTAATTTTGGTATCAGAACCAAGTTGTCGGATACCTTGAGGACTTGTGGATTTACAGTGTCTATCTGATACCAATTTATTTTGGTATCAGAGCATAGGTTTGCGATGCCTACTTGTTTTTATGAGTCTTTTCGGATTTGTTCAAAGTAGTTTTATCGATGTGATAGCACTTTGGGACTGGGCAGCGGCAGGACCTCTCCAGGCGGCAAATTGGTAAATTGGTAAAGTTAACCATTTGATCTTGTTTGTAATACTTGATAATAATTCAACAGGTATGACTCGGGGTGCATATGTTCCTGCACTGAGACGTGGTCCGGGACGACCACGTAAGAGGACTTTAGAGTCTCAGGCTGCAGAATCACCTGAGAGACCCACTGAAGTAGAGTCTGTTAGTCATAGTCACACTTAGCAGGATATTCCGAGGGGCCAAGATTCCCAGACTCAGAGGGTCCCTCCTCCGTTTCCAGCAGTAGTCCCTACTATTCCTCCTGCTGTATCTGCTCCGGTATTAGTCACCGAGTCAGCAGCAGTACCCCTCTGGCAGATCTAGTACCATTAGGATCTGCTTCGATTTTTCCCACTATTTCGTCGGAGACGCCTGTTCCTACATATCCTATTGTCTCTTCTATGGTGATTGCTCCGACGCATCCGGTAGTTACCTCTGTGGTACCTGTTCCGGTTATCCCTACTACTCCATCGAAGACGCCTATACCTGTTCCGATTTATCATACTGTTTCATCAGCAGTACCGGGTCCACCTTATCAGACTATTCCACTGGCAGTAGCGGCTCCATTCTACTCTACAGTTCTACCTGGGATACCGGCTCCGATGTATTCTACTGCTCCCTCGATTATGATTACTTCAGCATATCCCACTGCTCCGACTACGATGCAGGCCTCGGTGCTCCCTTCAGTCTACCCTACGGTAGCTGCCCCTGGTTTTTCCGCAGTACCTACAGTACCACCTGTAGTGTCCATCCCAATCCTCTCGACGGCTCCATCCATGGTCCCTGCTCCGGTATTCCCCACTGTGCCCCCTGCAGTATCTGCTTCTACAAGTGGCGTGGTGGACCGAGCCCGAATTCCGATGCTGGCAGAGTTCGTAAAGGGTCGGTTCACGTTATTCCATGGAGGACCGGATCCGGCCGTGGCCCGAGCTTGGATCAGGACATTAGAGAGCACCTTCCGATATGTGACATGCTCGGACTGGGAGAAGGCCGAGCTGGCCATTTATCATCTACGGGATCAGGCGTATACTTGGTGGACTATGCAGCAGAGTATCATCGGTGAGCAGTGTTGAGGCAATCGACCCTTAAATGATAGGAAGATCATGGTTTTGATGTGTGTGGGTGAATATGTTTAAGGTTAGAGTGTTATGTTGTGTTTGATGTGTGTGATTAAGTTTGCAGGACTTGGAGAATCACACATGGTGGAGATATCCGAGGGACGAGAGCCGAGGGAGGAGAGCTCCAAGGGCAAGTCGGGATGTGGACTTCAAGGGCACACGTGAAGGGTGGCATGGAGGCAAGTCAAGGGAAGGCTTGCGTGCGCATCCGAGGGACGATAGCCAGAGGAAGAGAATTTCAAGAGGCAAGCCAAGGGAGCAGACCTGAAGGCACACGTGAAGGAGAAGGTCCGAAGTTGATGGAACTAGGTTGAGAGGCGGGGCAGTCGACTGCCAAAACTCACAGAAAGTTTTCGGCCTCGGACCAGTCGACTGCCCCTGGTGCAGTCGATTGGTATACCCCGAAAACTAACCGTTGGCTAGCAATTAATGCTAGACCAGTCGACTGCCCTTGGGGCAGTCGACTGGTGCGAGGCTGGACAGACTACGAGTTTGTCCTATTCACCTATAAAAGGAGCACCTGTTTGCACGTGAGTGGTACGGTTCCGTACAATGTCGAAGTGATGCTCGTCTGAAGAGTGCTATCTACTTCCTCTCACATTCTACTTCATTCTGTAAAGAGAAAGATCACTGTTATAAAGGTTTCTCTACCTGAAGGAGAGTTTTCGATAGTGAAAGTGGTGCTCGCGGCGTGGATCCTTGGATTAGTCACCCATCTGGGTGGATACCAAGTAAACGATCATTGTTATCATTATACTTATTTTCATTTGCATATTATTTCCGCTGCGCTAACGAATTTGTAGAGATCCAATCCAAAAAAGTGTTATTCACCCCCCTCTAGCACGCCTAGACGATTTATCAGTTGGTATCAGAGCTGGTGCGTTTCCGAAGAACTAACCATCAACCGCAGCAAAGATAATGGCGTTTCAAGAGGGATGCTCCACCGCACGACCACCCTTCTTCGACGGGAACGACTTTGCTTACTGGAAAGGTAGGATGCAATACTACCTTATGAACGATATTGAAAACTGGATTAGTGTTGCAGATGACTTCGAGGCATCCGTCGATGAAAGAGGAGAAACAACACTGATGAGATCTTGGTCATAGGAGGTAATGAAGAGGGCGCAATCCAATGCCAAGGCCACCACCACATTGCAGTGCGGGCTCTCAAGGAGCAATTGAACAAGGTGGGGTCGTTCAAAAGTGCCAAGGAACTGTGGGACAAGTTGGTGGAATTGAACGAGGGGTCAAACGAGTCCAGAAGAGCCAAGAAGGACTTGCTGGTGTCCCAGTTACAATCCCTATCCATGAAGAGCAACGAGACCGTCAGCCAACTACATGGAAGGGTAAAGGAAGTGATCAGTGAGCTCCATATGATTGGAGAATAGATCAAGAACTGGGACATCGTCAGGTATGTTCTACAAGCCTTCCCGAGAACCACCTTGTGGGCATCCATGGTAGATGCCTACAAGGTATCAAGGGATTTGTCCATTGTAAAATTAGACGACTTATTGTGTGAATTCTAGCTACACGAGCAGGCTAATGTATCAGCCAAAGAGAAGGGTATTGCCTTTGTTGTAGAAAAGGAGAAGAAGAATAGGAAGGAGAAGAAGAAGGTGGTTTACTCTTCCTCATCAGATTCAGAGGAGTCCAGCGCCTCCTTGGATAGCGATCAAGAGGCGTTCATGGTAAGAATATTTCGTAGAGCTTTTAAAAGTTTGTCTAACAAATCCAATGCTAAGAAAGGGTCCAAAGGTAAAGGTAAGGCCAAGGACATCATATACAACAACTGCCACCAAGAGGGACACATGAAGAATGAGTGCCCTCAATTGTAACGCCCGCTTTTTTTTTTCTTTCGTAAGCGGCGTTACGTTAACATGCTTAGGGCATGTAGACATCATAAGGCAGCGGAATAACTTTAACTTATACATGCCCTGTTATCATTCTTAACTTAATGACATAGGGACCTTAGCATATTAACTTTGAACTTAAGCATCATATCATATCATGTCATACGTAACATCATATCATAAGGTTCCACAGGTCATTATTCAGACATATAAGTAACCAAGGTGAAGTTCTAGCATAAACCGTAAACATAAAGTTTCCTGGGCCAAGTCACTACTACACACATGTGTTCTTGCCCTCCTGCTGCTTCCTTCATTGTCCCCTTGAATGATCTGCGGTATAAGGAAATAAGACTATAAGCACACAGGCTTAGTAAGACTCTTTCCTACTCACAAAATCATTCATCATTCATCATCTCATAATGAGCACATAAAACATTAACATACTTGGTGCTCTACTTGGAACATAACATCTTACATCACTTATCGTATACATAGCATGGCATGAACATAAACATAGTAGACATTCTAAGCATGACATAATTCATGGCCTAACTCATAAACATAGTAGACATTCTAAGCATGACATAATTCATGGCATAAATCATAAACATAGTAGACATTCTAAGCATGGCATAATTCATGGCATAAATCATAAACATAGTAGACATTCTAAGCATGGCATAATTCATGGCATAAATCATAAACACAGTAGCATGACATAATTCATGGCATAAATCATAAACATAGTAGCATGGCATCTTTCATGGCATAAATCATAAACATAGTAGCATGGCATCTTTCATGGCATAAATCATAAACATAGTAGCATGGCATCTTTCATGGCATAAATCATAAATATGGTAGCATGGCATAATACCTATCATAGCATATGAACATCTTCCAAACATAATCATGGCATAAATCATTCATTCTCATGCATACTTCTTAACATGAAACGTAAGCATATCATCTTATCAACATAGCATAATGCATAGCATGAATGGATGCATGAGTGGAATGCATATACATAAGGGATGCTTAACTTTTAAAACATACTTTTAATTTGCTTAAACATAATCATCATAACATCATTTGGGGTCCCCGGCTTGTACCACATACATACATCATAGCGCGCATCCCTAGCAAGTCCGAGGTCGCGAGCCCCAACCTACTAGGGTAAGGACAGCATAGTCGGTAGTCCCCGAACCGAGGCGTTCTTAAGGTGCCCATCCCTGTTGCACAGCTCCGGTAGTGCCAGAACCGTGGACAGCTTCGGTAGTCCAGAACCGGGGCGTTCTTAAGGTACCCATCCCTTGGACCCATACTTCAGTCCGGTACAAGCCCATACATAAAGTAAAATACTTTTCATGTTTCATCATTCATAAGACATTCATGGCATACTTATCATAGCATAACTTGTTACGGCTCGGCCCGTCTACCGGCCCATTTACCGGTCCTCTCGACCGTCGTACCGTCGACCATCGACCGTGCCGTTTAGCATATTTATGCCTTAAAGACATAAGCATCATCTTTCATTCATCATACTTGTCATTCATCATTTTCATTCTTAGACATGGCATATGTACACATCATTCATAGAGCATGGCATACATTCGTATTATCCTAAAACATGGCATATGATTCATAAACATGGCATATCATTCGTAAACATGGCATATCATTCGTAAACATGGCATATCATTCATAAACATGACATATTATTCATAAACACAAATCACATCTTACCATAGGGCCATTGGGACCCTTACTTGAAATAAATCTTAACTTTTACCCTATTAACCCTTCTTGGCCGAAACTTGTGGAGTCCCATGGCCATGTGAAAATTCACATAATCACCTTCCATCATCCTTATATCATGGCAACACATAAACATATGCTTGAAGTTAAAGACTCAACCCTAACCCTTGGGTCCTTGGGGTTGGCCGAATCATATGGGGCCTCTAGGGTACCCCAAAAATTTCCAAAAATTATACCTAACCTCTACACATCATAAGGGAACATTAAATCACATTATCATGATTTTTAGCATAATTATAGACCTTTAAAACATGGTGGCCAAAACCCTTAAACTCAGGGTTCTTAGTTTTTTGTTTCTTTCATGTTGGCCGAAACCCTAGGGTGTCCTAGGGTACTCCAAAAATTCCCAAAAATTATACTTAACCTCTACACATCATAAGGGAACATTAAATAATATTATCATGATTTTTAGCATAATTATAGACCTTTAAAACATGGTGGCCGAAACCCTTAAACTCAGGGTTCTTAGTTTTTGTTTCTTTCATGTTGGCCGAAACCCTAGGGTGTCCTAGGGTACTCCAAAAATTCCCAAAAATTATCCTTAACCTCTATACATCAGAAGGGAACATTAGACAACATTATCATGATTTTTAGCATAATTATAGACCTTTAAAACATGGTGGCCGAAACCCATAAACTCAGGGTTCTTAGTTTTTGTTTCTTTCATGTTGGCCGAAACCCTAGGGTATCCTAGGGTACTCAAAAAATTCCCAAAAAAGTATAATTAACTTCTAAACATCATAAGGGAACATTAAATAGCATTATACAGATTTTTAGCATAATTTTAGATCTAAAAAAAACATGGTGGCCGAAACCTTTAAACATAAAGTTCTTGGTTTTCTTTCCTTTCAACATCAAATCCAAAAACTATCCAATATATCATGCTAAAAAAACATAAAAATTATAGGGAACTATTATACCACAGTTGAGAGAGTCTTATCTTGGGTTTCCTGATTTTTCGAACCTAGGAAGAGAAGAAGATTGCAAGATCTTTGGATACTAGAGCCCCCTTGTCTTTGTATTCTTGTGAAGACCTTAGATCTAGGAGATGGAACATTGGTGGAAGCTTTTCCAAGGGAAAAGCCCCTTCTTGGTGCTCGGCAAGAATGAGGGGAGGAAGAGTTTCGAAAATGAATGTAATGGGAAGAAGAGGTAACTCCCAAAACCCCCCTTTAATAGCCCATTAAGGAGGTAAATGAAGAGTCTCTCCATGACTCTTCATCTTCTTCTATGCCTTAACCAATCTCCACTTCATTCCCTCCTAACAAAACCTTGCTAGGTGAGTTGGTTAAGGCTTACATGGTTGTACAAGAGGTCCAAGGTTCAATCCTTGGCTCATGCACCTTTATTTTTATTTCGTTTATTTTATTATTTTTATTTCCTAAATTCCGAAAATCCCCCTAAAATCACCCATAATTATGCCAATATTCCTAAATAAAATTCTTTTATATTTATATTAATTTTACCTAATTTATATTAATTTTACCTAATTAATACCCATTTTTGGAGCCCATTTAAAGCACATTGGTACTTAGTTTTCTCAATTTAAATGAGAAAACATGGATTTTCTAGGCCTAAGTTCTCCTTAATATTTCTAGGTCCCTTGGAAAATTATTTAAACATGCTTAATATTTTAAGAAAATATTAAGAGAATTTTCCGGATTGTTACATCAATTGAAGAGAAAAGAGGACAAGAAGGAGGAGAAGAAGAAAGGTGACAAGAAGAAGTCAAAGGGAAAGGAGAAGGGTGCCACCAACCTCAGGGCAACATGGAATGATCCATCATCCTCAGAGGAAGAAGAAGAGCAAGTCTTCCACTTCGCTCTTATGACACAAGATCACTCAGATTCATCAGATGATGAAAGAAGCTCAAGTAGTTAAGATGAGAGCTCCTCCACTTCATCATCAGAGTCAGAAGCCTCGGTAAGTGAGGTATACCACTTACCCTCCTCTACCTTAGTTAAGATAATTTCTAGCACTATCATGGACTTAGCTAAGGCTAGAAGTAAAATTAAGGAGCTAAAAGAAGAAATCGTCATGCTTAGAGTAGAATCTACTAAACTTAAAGAATTGCATGCTAGTTCTACCTCTTCACATGCTTCACATCTTGAAACTGAAAATAGGGAATTAAGGAAGGTAGATGACCTCACAATGGCCCTTAGGAAATTCCAAGTAGGATCTAGTAACCTAGACATGATAATCAACAGTCAAAGGGTCGTTTATAACAAGGCCGATTTAGGATATAGGCCAAAGACAAAGGAGGTAGCCTTTGTCTCACTCACCGGTAGGATTGGTGCATCTAGGAGACTAGGGGCTAAGGAAAACACAAAGAAGACAAGGGTACCTAAGAGATTTCTAAATGATGCTTATAGATCAAAGATTTGGGTACCAAAAGAGTATGTTTTTCATGTTGTATAGGTAAAGGTGAAGGAGACCTCAACTATGTGGATAGTAGATAGTGGATGCTCAAGTCACATGACCGGGGATGTGAGCAAGTTCACCACTATTAGCTACTTAAGAGAAGGGACAGTCTCCTTTGGAAATAGTGGGAAATTGAAAATCATTGGTAGGGGCACCATTGAGCTATCTCCCACGATTTCTATACATAAGGTACTCCTAATCAAAGATATGAAGTTCAATTTACTAAGTGTGAGTCAATTATGTGATGCCGATTTTAGGGTTGAATTTTATGCTAGGAAATTCATGATAAGACATAATGAATCAAATGATGTCATATTAGAAGGATTTAGAGAGACAAATTTATATTATCTTGATCTTGCTTATGCTACTAACAATGTTGCTAAGTGTTTCATGTCTAAAGAAGAAGAAGGGTGGTTGTGGCATCGGAGACTTGGACATGTCAACATGAGAAGCATTGCAAGAGTGGCCAAGGAAGAGTTGGTGAAGGGGCTACCAATGATCAAGTATGAGAAGACCAAATTGTGTGATGCATGCCAAGAGGGTAAGCAATCAAAATCATCACACAAAGGTAAAACCCTAACCACTACTTCTTTGCCATTAGAACTTTTGCATATAGACTTATTTGATTGCCATAGTACTCCCTCACTTGTAGGGAGTAAATATTGTCTAGTAATAGTAGATGATTTTTCTAGATTTACATGGGTTTATTTTTTGAAACATAAGGATGATATCCTAGAGATTTTTATAGGATTTAGTAAAAGGGTAGAAAATGAAAAACATATCAAAATAAACCGAATTAGGAGTGACCATGGTGGGGAGTTCCAAAATGCAAGCTTCACATAATTTTGTGTTGAAAATAGATACAAGCGTGAATTTTCATGCCCAAGGACTACTCAACAAAATGGGCTAGTTGAGAGGAGAAACCGAGCCCTACAATAAGCTGCTAGGACTATGCTTAATGCATATTCCCTTCCTAGCTATTTTTGGGCCGAAGCGGTTAACACCGCTTGCTATATTCAAAACCGGGTATTGGTACATAGGTTCCTAGGAAAAACACCTTTTGAATTATGGAATGGAAGGGTACCACAAGTCCACTACTTTAGGGTCTTTAGATGTAAAGTCTACATCTTAAATACCAAAGATGACCTAAGGAAATTTGAGTCAAAAGCCGATGAAGGAATTCTAGTAGGGTACTCATTAACTAGTAAGGGTTATAGAGTTTACAACAAGAGGACAAAAGTTATTGAGGAGTCCTCAAATGTTAAGTTTGATGAAACAACTAGTACCTACCCTAGAAAGGCCTCAATTGACAAGGATATAGAAAAGGTGTAGCCCCTTGCCCAAAGAATCCAAGACTTACAGTTGGAGGGCAATGATCAAGGGGGAGTAAGAAGTACCCTAGAGGATGAGGAAGAAGGAGTAAATGAACCCACAACCTCTAGGCCCTTGAGACATCACCATGATCACCCTATTGACCAAATAGTAGGTGATGTAACTCAAGGAGTAAGGACTAGGTCCTATTTTAGGGATCAAACTAGTCAAATAGCTCTAATCTCTCAATTAGAACCCAAGTCCATTGATGAAGCATTAGGAGATGTGAATTGGGTCTTAGCCATGCAAGAAGTGCTAAATCAATTTGAGAGGAGTGAAGTTTGGGAGTTAGTTCCTAGGCCCATTAACTGCACCATTATAACCACAAGATGGGTTTTTAGGAACAAACTAGATGACCAAGGCAAAATCACTAGAAACAAGGCTAGATTAGTGGCTTAGGGGTTTAACCAAGTTGAGGGATTAGATTATGATGAGACCTATGCCCCCGTAGCTAGGTTACAGTCTATTAGAATTCTACTAGCCTATGTCGCTCACATGGGTTTCATACTTCACCAAATGGATGTGAAGTCGGCATTCCTTAATGGGATCATCAAGGAAGAGGTCTATGTAGAACAACCCCCCAGGTTTGAGGGCCTTAACTATCCAAGACACGTTTACAATTAAGAAAAGCCTTATATGGATTGAAACAAGCTCCCCGGGCTTGGTATGAAAGGCTTTCTTCATTTCTAGTGTCTAAGGGGTTTAGGAGAGGAACAATTGACCCTACTTTGTTCCTAAAATCTATGGATAAGGATATATTTGTTGCCCAAGTCTATGTAGACGATATCATTTTTGGGTTAACAAATAATGACTTCTTACAAGAGTTCATCAAGTGTATGGAAGATGAATTTGAGATGAGCCTTGTAGGAGAGTTAACCTTCTTTTTAGGTCTTCAAGTTAAGCAAACTAATGAAGGTACATATGTCTTTCAAACTAAATATGCTAAGAAAATGTTAAAGTAATTTGATTTAGAAAATGCTAAGGTAGCATCTACATCCATAGGAACCAATGTGAAAATAGATAGTGACCTTGAAGGGAAAATGGTAGACTCTAAACAATATAGGACATGATTGGTAGCTTACTATACCTAACCGCTAGTAGACCCGATATACTTTTTGCAGTAGGTATGTGTGCAAGGTATCAATCTTGTGCCAAAGAGTCCCATTTGGTTGTAGTTAAGAGGATCCTAAGGTATGTTAAAGGTATCCTTAATGTTGGACTTTGTTATCCTAGAACCCCTAGTGTTGATCTAATTGGATACACCGACTCAGACTATGCGAGTTGTAAGCTAGATAGGAAGAGTACTAGTGGAGGGTGTCAATTTCTTGGGTCTTCCTTAGTTAGTTGGAGTAGTAGGAAACAACCATGCGTTTCCCTATCAACAACGGAAGCGAATATGTGGCAATGGGTGGGTGTGTTTCCCAACTTCTTTGGATCATGCACACCTTAGAGGATTATGAGTTACATTACACCAAGGTTAAAGTCTTGTGTGATAATGTAAGCACAATCAACTTGACCAAAAATCCGGTTCACCATTCTAGGACAAAACACATTGAAGTGAAACATCACTTCATTAAAGACCATGTGGCAAGGGGAGACATATAACTACACTATGTTGAATCAAAGTAGAAACCTAGCCGACATCTTTACCAAGCCTCTTCCCGAATCGGAGTTTACATCCTTAAGAAGAGGTCTTGGGATGTGTTTTGTGGAAGTGTAGGATGAACTTGGCGATATTCAATTTGAAAAAGGGTACTTGATCCATTAGGGTGATACATTTGGCTCACTTGTGCCTGTGGCACATTGTTGAACCATTAGAAGTATCAAAATATGAAAAATAGACCAACTATGGGGAAGACAAGTGTTTAATCAATGGACACTTTGCCCAAAGATCATAGTTGGACATTTTAAACCTTTGAAAACCTTTTTACGCTTTATATGCTTTGCCATGCTTTTAAAAGTCATATGATTATAAAACTAGATTGTAAGTTTGATACAAAATGTAGTGGTTTTCAAAGAATTTGGATTTTTATCAAAAGTCATGCATGTTTGAAATTTTATATGGACTAATATTTTTCCTAGATAGAGTATATCATTTCAAACATGTCAGAAAAATTTTACAATTTTTAGATTTTTTCTGATTTTTCTGGAGGTTTCTGAAATTCGGCAGAAAACCTAAAAATTGAAACTGACAGCGTATCAGTCGACTATCCCATGGGCAGTCGACTGGCACGTCTATTTTCAGCTACTGTGAGAAATTTTAGAAATCCATTATTCTTTCATTTGATGCTATAGGGTTGGGTTGCTTGAGGCAATCCTTTTGATGGTGTCAAAGGGGGATAATGGATGGTTTAAGTTAGAATTTTAACTTAGAATGGATGGTTTAAGGGTTTCTTTCTCACTTAGACCTTGAATGATTAAAAATAGGAGGATGACATGGATTAAGGGGGAGGTTACCTCTTAGGTTCTGATATGTCTTGCATTTTTAATATTGTTGAGTGTTATGTGGAAACTTAACTTGGACTATGATTAGAATTGAAAATGGAGAGAAGACATGGATTAAGGGGGAGGTTATCTCTTAGGGTTACTATGTCTTATGCTTTTTCAATTACTATCTCTTGTTATTGTTATTGAGGTTGTTTTTATCTCTAAACTTAAACATATTGTCACACATCAAAAAGGGGGAGATTGTTGAGGCAATCGACCCTTAAATGATTGGAAGATCATGGTTTTGATGTGTGTGGGTGAATATATTTAAGGTTAGAGTGTTATGTTGTGTTTGATGTGTGTGATAGAGTTTGCAGGACTTGGAGAATCACACATGGTGGACATATCCGAGGGACGAGAGCCGAGGGAGGAGAGCTCCAAGGGTAAGCCGGGAAGTGGACTTTAAGGGCACACGTGAAGGGTGGCATGGAGGCAAGTCAAGGGAAGGCTTGTGTGCGCATCCGAGGGACGATAGCCAAAGGAAGAGGACTTCATGAGGCAAGCCAAGGGAGCAGACCTGAAGGCACACGTGAAGGAGATGGTCTGGAGTTGCTGGATCTAGGCTGAGAGGCAGGGCAGTCGACTGCTCCAGGGGCAGTCGACTGCCAAAACTCACAGAAAGTTTTCGGCCTCGGACTAGTCGACTGCCCCTGGGGCAGTCGACTGGTATACCCCGAAAACTAGCCGTTGGCTCGCAATTAATGCTAAACCAGTCGACTGCCCTTGGGGCAGTCGACTGGTACGGGGTTGGACAGACTACGAGTTTGTCCTGTTCACCTATAAAAGGAGCACCTGTTTGCACGTGAGCGGTACGGTTCCGTACAGTGTCGAAGTGCTACTTATCTGAAGAGTGCTTTCTACTTCCTCTCACATTCTACTTCATTCTGTAAAGAGGAAGATCACCGTTGTAAAGGTTTCTCCACCCGAAGGAGAGTTTCGATAGTGAATGTGGTGCTCGCGGCGTGGATCCTTGCATTAGTCAACCATCTTGGTGGATACCAAGTAAACGATCATTGTTAGCATTGTACTTATTTTCATTTGCATATTATTTCCACTGCGCTAATGAATTTCTAGGGATCCAATCCGAAAAAGTGCTATTCACCCCCCCTAGCACGCCTAGACGATCTATCAAGCAGTACATCACATGGGACACCTTCAGAGAGGCATTTGTGGTGCGGTACCTTCCATCGGCATTTCGTATGGCTAGGCGATAGGAGTTTCTGAATCTCCAGCAGGGAGATCGATCTGTACTAGAGTATGAGGCGGAGTTTAACCGCCTAGTAGAGTACTGTCCTCATATGGTTGCCGATGCCATAGAGAGGACAACGCAGTTTCACCAGGGCTTAGCCGCGTACATTCAAGTTCGTATGTCAGGATTTGTTGCTACATCCTACCGAGAGGTGTTAGAGCAAGCTCTTGTTATCGAAATGACCCAGCATAGACTGTATGGAGATAAGAAGAAAGGTAAGCAGGTCATACATACATGACTTAGTTCAGACTCAGCAGCCGCAGACCACTGGGCAGATGCACGACAGCCAGAGCATCTTTGAGGCATCATCTAGACCCCAGAAGTCGGCTCGTTCTTCAACAGGATCGTTCCGGCCTCCTCAGCAGAATCGGGAGAAGTCTACTGATGGTTCATACTGTGTACAGTGTGGATCTCAAGAGCATATTAGGGCGGATTGTCCATTAGAGTATTCGGTTTGCTATTATTGCAAGCGTCCAGGACACCTGAGCCAAGACTATGGACTGAAGGCACAGAACGAGAAGACTGGAGCTGCTAGTCAGAGTGGACATTCTGGATAGTCAGGATCTCAGAGGGGAGTGCACAGGACACAGTCTTTTACCGTCAGCCACCGTTCGCCCCTCCAGCACGTGCCTATTTCTTGCCGGGATATGAGGCCAGCTATACCCCACCTATAGCTTAGAGTTTAGAGGTAGGACCTCAGCAGCAGTCTATCCCTCTGCATCAGACTTATTCAGCATATCCGTGACATCTGGTGAGTGAAGCTGGTTCCTAGTGAGTGAAACTAGGTGGATTAAGTCCTGTTGAGTGAAGCTAGGCACGAAGTCTTGGTCTGGGGGATCGAGCACTAAGTCCTGGTCGAAGATCGGGCAACGATGGCTTAGCCGAGCGAGGACTACGAACAGAAGTAGAGACGGGTCAAAGTCAGACGTCTTTAGATCTCGAAGTCTCGATGGTCGAGCACAAAGTCCTGATCAAGGATTGGGCAAAAGACTTTGTCGAGTGGGGATCGCGGACAGAAGTAGAGATGGGTCCAGGTCAGATGTCTCGAGATCCGGGTTCTCGGAGGTTGAGCAAAAGTCCAACCGGAGGTCCCGGTTGTCAAAAGATAACTTCTCAATGGAGTAGGTGAGGGCATGTTCCCCGGGAAAGGGAACATTAGGCGTCGGATCGACCTAGGGTTTTGGGTGAAATCCAAAGTCAGAACTAATTAACTAAGGCTTATGATTATTTGCTTTGTTTGTGTGTTTTGTTGTCTTGCAAGTACCTGGAGTTGGAGGCAAGATAGGAGAGCAGAACACAAAACAAACAAGTCTGGGAAAAGGGGTTCCCTAGCGCCTGAATGAAGTCAGGTGCCTGTTAACCTAGGCATCCTATATATATCAGGCGCCTGGGAAGGCCTGCGACGGATCACAACAACATGTCAAGTTTTGACCATGTGGCAGGTGCCTTAGTGGTGTCAGGCGCCTGGGAAGGAAGGTTTTATCCACGCTGCACTTTCGGTGCTGCGATGAAGTTTTTACCGTGACGTGACCGGCGCCCATGAACCCTAAGGGTCCCGAGAATGAAGTATATAAAGGGGTTCGACCCCTCACTTCAAGGATACAACATTCACATCTGCTATGTCATTCTTGTGGGATCAGATTGAAATGATAGAGGGTGGGGTGTAGGACCGGTGCCGTCAATAGAAGGGGGGTGAATATCGACCGAAAAAAAATCCTTTCGTCGAAACTCGTAAACTTAAGAGTAATCATTCTGGATAGAGCGTTAGTAGCACAGCGGAAAATAAAACATAAAGAATACAAGACAACACAGCGCACGCGGGATTTTTTTCTTGGTTCCCAACCCCCCAGGGTCAGTACATCCAAGGCCTAAGCACGGGAACGCCCATCCACTAATGGTCTCCTTTCTGGACTTTCCAGAGGCGGAGAAACCTGTCTTACAGTGCAGAAGTTATAATCAAAAAGAGTTAAACAAATTAAGAACTGAATGTAAATCAAACCAAAAAGAATCCAAGCCTCGGCCGATCTGGATCTCCGAAGTGCCATGCATTCCTCCCGGAGCCTCCATGGTCGCAGAGCTTCATCATTAGCGCGTTTCTTCTGTTTGGAGTGCTCAGAATGATTCTGGAAGTTGTGCATTGAGCCTTGGGGTCGAAGCCCCTTTTATAGGCTTCATTGGGGCGCTTGTGATGACTAGGGTGCCCCAAAGGGCTTGGTCAAAGCTTATCCACGCGCTGAACTCGCAAAGCTGATAAACCTGCCATATAGTGCGCCTGTATTGATGGGGGCGCCTATATCAATAGGGGCTCCTGTATCAATGGGGGCGCCTGTATCAATGGGGGCGCCTGTATCAATAGGGGTGCCCGGGAAGCTGTTTTTTAGTCTCTTTATCTTTGTTTGCTTGCTTTCTCTTCAGTTTTAGGTACCTGCAAGATACACAAACACAAGACAAACAAGTAGATAATCTTAACCTTAAGGACTTGGTTTTGACTTCGGATTTCCACGAAACCCCCGGGAAAGCTCCTTCAACCTACTCCTCTCAGGAGACGGTTGTCACCCAGTCCATTCGGACGGACATTTGCTTAGCCTCCGATACTCTCGGATCTCGAGACGTCCGACCCTCGACCCGTCTCTACTTCTGTCCTTGGTCATCGCTCAGCTAAGTTGCTCAATCCCTCAGACCAAGACTTCGTGCCCATGTAACGCCCGCCCTTATATCTACTCTCGGGGCGGGGTTACGTACAATCATTCATTCATATAATTATTTTCTTTTCTTCTAGCATAAAATTAAAACAAACAACAATGCAAGGACTAAGTGCTAAGCATGCTAGTCAGTGCATGTCAATCCAATATCATGCTTGAATCATTAGAACATCATTGGAAATATTTTAATCAATAGTTATTCTATAACATGATAGGTTCACATATTATTTCAAGCTCACAACATAACCAACCAAAATCAAGTATAAGAGAATTCTAAGTGTAATCATTATCATGCAATATCAAACCTAATCACTAGCATTCATTGTTGAAGAAAACACATCATAAACATAGTAATGTAGATATAAAGATCTTTCTTTCCCGAGCCACCACCCCAGACATCTTGTAACGACCCGAAAAATTCTCTTAATATTTTCTTAAAATATTAAGCATGTCTAGACAATTTTCTGAGGAACCTAGAAATATTAATGTGAACTTTGGCCTAGAAAATCCATGTTTCTCATTTAAATTGGGAAAAAGGGCACTAATGGGCCTTATATGGGCTTTTTAGTACCAAAATTATTGGTGGATTTTAGGTGAAAATTAATATAAATATAAAGGATTTTAATAGGAAATATTAAAATAATTATGGGGGAATTTTAAGAGCATTTTCGGAATTTTGGGGAAATAAAAAGAAAAAAATAAAATAGAATAAGTGGGAAAAAATTATGCATCTACCAAGGATTGAACCTTGGACCTCTTGTACAACCATGTATGCTTTAACCAACTCACCTAGCAAGTGAATGTTATGAGGGAATGAAGTGGATATTGGTTAAGGCTTAGAAGAAGATGAAGGGTCATGGAGAAACTCTTCATTTACCTCCTTGATGAGCTATAAAGAGGGGGGTTTGGGAGTTACCTTTTCTTTCCATTACTTTGCATTCTCTTCCTACTCCTTCCCTCATCCTAGCCGAACACCAAAGGAGGAGTCTCCCTTGGATAAACTCCACAAGAGGGTCTCATCTCCAAGATCTAAGGGGTCTTCCAAGGATACAAGGACAAGGGGGTTCAAGGGTCCAAAGATCTTACCATTTCCTTCCCTTTCAAGGTTCGAAAAATCAAGAAACCCAAGGTAAGACTCCCTCACCTGTGGTATAAAAGTTACTTATGATTTCTATGATTTTTAGCATGATATATTGGTTAGTTTTTGGATTTGATGTTGAAAGAAAAGAAAACCAAGAATCTTAGGCTTGTGGGTTTCGGACACCATGATTTAAAGGTCTATAATTATGCAAAATCTCTTGATAATATTATTTAATGTTCCCTTATGATGTGTAGAGGTTAAGTATAATTTTTGGGAATTTTTGGAGTACCCTAGGACACCCTAGGGTTTCGGCCAACATGAAAGGAACAAAATCAACACCTAGAGACCCTATGGGTTTCGGCCACAATGTTTTAGGGTCCATAATGATGCTAAAAATATTTATAATTTTATTTAATGTTCCTTGATGATGTTTAGAGATTAAGAATAATTTTTGGGAATTTTTGGAGTACCCTAGGATACCCTAGGGTTTCGGCCAACAACAAGAACCCTTGTGTAGGGTTGGGTTTAAAACCTCAAGTGTTTGTTCATGTATTGTCATGATATAAGGGAGATGGAGGGTGTTTATATGAATGTTTCACATGGCCTAGAGACTCTATAGGTTTCAGCCAAGTACCCTAAGGGGGTGGAAAGTTAGGACTTATTTCAAGTAAGGGTCCCAATGGCCCTATGGTAAGGTATGGTTGGTGTTTAAGTAATTGATTTGGGGTTTTAATGGAATTATTCCATACCCCCATGACCTTGAAGTTTCGGCCAAGAGTAAGATTAGGGCTAAAGGATTAGGGTTGGCCTTAAGTATGGGATCAAAGGGTTCCTATGACCTTGTATATGTGTATGAGATGTTGTTTGGGAAGTTATGTGAAGGTTCATGGACCTAGGGTTCCTTGGGGATTTTCGGCCAAGGGCATAACCTAGGGCTAGGGTTGGGTTAAACCTACCAAGATGCTTGAGTATGAGTTACCAAGATATACATGATGCTAAGTATGACATGATGCTAAAGTATGACAGGATGCTAAGTATGATATGATGCTAAGTATAATGTTAATATGCCCAATTCCCATGTTATAATGCTAGAAATGGTAGTAAGTGCATGTAGGTGTATGTTTAAAGGTTTCCGCTGCATTATGATGTCTACATGCCCTAAGTATGTTAACGTAACGCCGCTTTATGAAAAGAAAAAAAAAAGCGGGCGTTACAGGTTGGTATCAGAGCGGTAACCATCTCACTACACACACATCAAGCCCTCTTCCTGCCACTTCCAAGTAAGTACCTCTTTACATATTTGATAGTAGTAAGATGTTTTATGATTTTAAGATATGCAAGTATGAACGATAGTTATGATGAAAGGTACCTTAAGATATGTAACGATGAACGATATTTTATATTCTTTTATGAATTAAATAGTAAAAATAATATAGGGGTAGAGAAAAAAAAACTGATATTGGTCATACTTGTCTTTGGTGAAGAAAAATATGGCTAGAAGACAGAGTAACCGGATTAACGAGACAACTCCAACGCCTGACCTGATGCAACTAATAACCCAGCTCCAACGTCAGGTTACCGAGCAGCAGCAAACTATTAACACCTTAATGAACCAACAGGAAAATTCTACTACTCCACCAGTGAACCTGACTACTGCGCCTGTGGCGCCTACGGTTACACACACTCCTCCGCCGAACTCGACCACTGTGGCACGACAGGAGGCTTATTTGATCCAGTGGTTAAGACTGAAATCGGAGAATTTCTCGGGTACTGGCGAACCATGGGACGCCCAGGCATGGTTCAAGACGGTGGAAAGTACACTGGAGCTGCTGGACTGGCCTGAGCATGAGAAGGTCAACTGCGCATCATTCTGCCTTTCTGGGGATACCAGAATGTGGTGGGAAAGAGTCAGGACCAAGAGACAAGTAAACCAGATGGCGTGGGCCGATTTCGAATCAGAATTCTTTGAAGAATTCTTCAATATGCGGGTTACAACCAAACACTACGACGAGTTTACGGAGTTCCGACAGGGCAACCTATCGGTCAATGAAGCCGTGAAGAAATTTAATCGACTGGCCCGTTTGTGCCCTGAGCTGGTCCGCACGGAGAAAGAGAGGGTCCGACTCATGCTGAAGATGTTACGGCCCGAAATAGCTCTGAACGTGGCTGGTGGAGTTAACAGGCCCCAGACCGCCGAGGAACTGTTTAGTAGTACTTTACTCACTGAGCACTATCTGAATAGTATCAATCAGCAAAGGAAGGCGACGAATGAAAGTAAGAATCAAGTTCCTTTCAAGATGCTCGATTCTCGCTCTTAGTACCCTTAATGTTCCCTCCATTAATGATTGCTTAGGAGGTCAAAAGCCCCAGAGCAACCAAGCTAATTGGAAGGGAGATCAGAGTGGTAAACGAAAGCCATGGAACAACTCTCAAGGGGGCCCAACAAATAAGCAGCCCAAGCCTTCCCCATGTGCAACATGCGGGAAAAACCACTCCGGGGAATGTCGCAAGGGTACGAACCGGTGTTACATTTGTGGTGTGGAAGGGCATATGGCGGCTTACTGCCCTACCAAGAACCAGGCCTCTCCCCAACCACTAGCTCAGTACCAGGGAGCACCAGCGAAATTACACTATATGTCGGCCGAGCTGGAGGGTACCCCGCTGTTGGAGGCCCCGCCAACAGAGACAAATGCTAGGGTTTTCTCGGTTACCAAGGAGGACGCTGCAGAAGCTTCTACGGTTGTCACAGGTCAGATACTTATTTTTAGTCAGTATGCTACTGCATTATTTGATACTGGGGCAACGCACTCGTTTATTACTGTGCCATATACCAAGAAGATAGATAGGCTTCCGCAAGTGTTAGATTGCAGGTTCTTAACGACCCTACCTTCCGGAGAAATAATGACATCCACTCATGTACTGCGTGCGGTGCCGGTCAGAATTGCAGAAAGAGAACTTCACTGCGATCTGATAGTACTTGACATGCAAGATTATGATGTTATGATGGAAATGGGAAGATATCTCAATGGATTTCATTTCAGGACTTCCCCGGACTACAAATGGATATGATGCGATATGGGTCATTGTGGACAGATTGACTAAGTCTGCCCACTTCTTAGCAATCAAGATGACTTATTCAATTGAGCAACTGGCTCAATTATATGTTAAGGAAGTAATTAGGCTTCATGGAGTTCCCATGACCATCATCTCAGATAGGGATGGTCGCTTTACTTCGCATTTTTGGGAATGCGTCCAGAAGTCTCTCGGTACTAAATTACGATTTAGCACCGCCTTTCACCCTCAGACTGACGGGAAAACTGAACGGGTGAATCAAATACTAGAAGATATGTTGAGAGCTTGTGCCCTGAATTTCAAGGGAAGTTGGTGTCGATATCTATGCTTGGCGGAATTTGCTTACAACAATAGCTACCAAGCTACTATTGGAATGGCACCTTATGAAGCCTTGTATGGGAGGAGATGTAGGTCTCCGATCTGTTGGTACGAGGGTGGTGAAAAGAAGGAAATGCGGCTTACAACGGATGTCATAGACAGCACCACCCGAGATATACAGAATATTCAACAACGGATAGAAACTGCTCATTGTCGACAGAAGAGTTACGCCGATGTCCGGCGTAGACCACTGAATTTAATGTTGGAGATTTGGTGTTTCTCAAAGTGGCTCCTATGAAGGGGGTGACCAGATTTGGGAAGAAAGGAAAACTAAGTCCGCGCTATGTGGGGCCGTACCTGATTCTAAAAAGAGTCGGTAAAGTGTCATATGAGCTGGAACTGCCTCCAGAGATGTCAGCTATCCATAATGAATTCCATGTGTCCCTGCTTAAAAAGTGTATCCCAAATATGGACCAAGTGATCGAGCCGCAGACAGTACAAGTACAAGAGGACCTAAGTTATGAGAGCAGACCCATCCAGATTTTGGATAGGGAAGTTAAGAAGCTGAGGAGTAAGGAGGTACCTTTAGTCAAGGTCTTATGGCAAAGCCAGCGTTCGAGGAAGCGACCTGGGAACGCGAGGACGAGATGAGGCGCAAGTACCCAGAGTTGTTCTAAGTTCGAGGACGAACTTTCACGAGGTATGGGGGATTATAACGACCCAGAAAATTCTCTTAATATTTTCTTAAAATATTAAGCAAGTCTAGACAATTTTCTGAGGAACCTAGAAATATTAATGTGAACTTTGGCGTAGAAAATTCATGTTTCTCATTTAAATTGGGAAAAAGGCACTAATGGGCCGTATATGGGCTTTTTAGTACCAAAATTATTGGTGGATTTTAGGTGAAAATTAATATAAATATAAAGGATTTTAATAGGAAATATTAAAATAATTATGGGGGAATTTTTAGAGGATTTTCGGAATTTTGGGGAAATAAAAAGAAAAAATAAAATAGAATAAGTGGGAAAAAATTGTGCATCTACCAAGGATTGAACCTTGGACCTCTTGTACAACCATGTATGCTTTAACCAACTCACCTAGCAAGTGAATGTTATGAGGAATGAAGTGGATATTGGTTAAGGCTTAGAAAAAGATGAAGGGTCATGGAGAAACTCTTCATTTACCTCCTTGATGAGCTATAAAGAGGGGGGTTTGGGAGTTACCTTTTCTTTCCATTACTTTGCATTCTCTTCCTCCTCCTTCCCTCTTCCTAGCCGAACACCAAAGGAGGAGTCTCCCTTGGATAAACTCCACAAGAGGGTCTCATCTCCAAGATCTAAGGGGTCTTCCAAGGATACAAGGACAAGGGGGTTCAAGGGTCCAAAGATCTTACCATTTCCTTCCCTTTCAAGGTTCAAAAAATCAAGAAACCCAAGGTAAGACTCCTCACCTGTGGTATAATAGTTCCTTATGATTTCCATGATTTTTAGCATGATATATTGGTTAGTTTTTGGATTTGATGTTGAAAGAAAAGAAAACCAAGAACCTTAGGCTTGTGGGTTTCGGCCACCATGATTTAAAGGTCTATAATTATGCCAAAAATCTTGATAATGTTATTTAATGTTCCCTTATGATGTGTAGAGGTTAAGTATAATTTTTGGGAATTTTTGGAGTACCCTAGGACACCCTAGGGTTTCGGCCAACATGAAAGGAACAAAATCAACACCTAGAGACCCTATGGGTTTCGGCCACAATGTTTTAGGGTCCATAATGATGCTAAAAATCTTTATAATGTTATTTAATGTTCGCTGATGATTTTAGATATTAATAATAATTTTTGGGAATTTTTGGAGTACCCTAGGATACCCTAGGGTTTCGGCCAACAACAAGAACCCTTGTGTAGGGTTGGGTTTAAAACATCAAGTGTTTGTTCATGTATTGTCATGATATAAGGGAGATGGAGGGTGTTTATGTGAATGTTTCACATGGCCTAGAGACCCTATAGGTTTCGGCCAAGTACCCTAAGGGGGTGGAAAGTTAGGACTTATTTCAAGTAAGGGTCCCAATGGCCCTATGGTAAGGTATGGTTGGTGTTTAAGTAATTGATTTGGGGTTTTAATGGAATTTTTCCATACCCCCATGACCTTGAAGTTTCGGCCAAGAGTAAGATTAGGGATAAAGGATTAGGGTTGGCCTTAAGTATGGGATCAAAGGGTTCCTATGGCCTAGTATATGTGTATGAGATGTTGTTTGGGAAGTTATGTGAAGGTTCATGGACCTAGGGTTCCTTGGGGATTTTCGGCCAAGGGCATAACCTAGGGCTAGGGTTGGGTTAAACCTACCAAGATGCTTGAGTATGAGTTACCAAGATATATATTTAAGTAAGATGGAAGAAGTTCTATGTTAACCAAACCCTTAGTTTGTATGTCATGAATTATATGTTAAGTCATAGATGTTTAGACATGTGCCATGATTTATGAATGATATGTATGTATGCCATGTCTTATGAATGATATGCCATGTTTTATGAATAATATGCATGTATGTCATGTCTCATGAATGATACGTATGTATGCCATGTTTTATGAATAAGATGTATGTATGCCATGTCTTATGAATGAGGTTAAAGTACATGCCTTTAAGGCATAACGATGATGTTAAGTATGATGAATGAATGATGATGAATGACAAGTATGATGAATGAATGATGATGAATGACAAGTATGATGAATGAATGATGATGAATGAAAAAGCATGTGAAAACATTTTATTTTATTTTAATGGGCTTGTACCGGACCTAAGTAAGGTCCACGGTTCTGGACTACCGATGAAGCTGTCCACGGTTCGGGACTACCGATGAAGCTATCTGATAAGTATCATTTTGATGATCATTTTATATACTTAAATACGTGTTTGACCCATGTTTTGCTTGTATAATTGTGGATTTACCCTAGGTTCTAGGATTTATACTCTTTTTGGACTTAATTGTAAAATTTGATATATTTGAGTTGTTTTATCACTAAATTTTTGATCTACTCTTGTAGGCTTGAAGGGATCATGGACCTAGGTCAGGTTGGGTCAAATGTTGAATCAAAAGTGGACTAGATCAAGTGATCAAGCGTCGATTCATTTGGACCGTCCGATGCAAGAACGGTTAGATCTAGACCATCTGAGAACTTCTGATCAATCCGAGCTGGGGTTAAGGCTAATCGAGCGATCAAATCAAGATCTGAAGGTTTCAGCCCAATCAGAGATCATCTAGCCATTGGATGATGATCAGAGTGATCTAGACCATCCATACAAAGATCAAGGTGATCTGAACTATCCGTTGGAGATCTGGTAGATCCAAGCTACCACGAGGATGATCCTGACCTCTGATCGAGATCTGGAAATTTTGAATCAAATCGGACAAAGATCCACCGTTGGATGAAGCGGGATTAATCTCAGCCGTCCAATGCTTTAACTACTTAAACCAACATCCCCTGTTCAGATAGGCGTCGCGTCTTCGCAGCTCAGCTTCGTTCTTCTTCATTTCTTTTTCAATTCTTTGGCGATTTTCTTCAGTGAAGGCTTGGCCAACTCGATCATCACCTTGGAGCAAGATCTGAATCTTTGGAAG
>JAGFNQ010007063.1:344576-441999 GCA_024364735.1 Boesenbergia rotunda | reverse complement strand
GTAAACTCTGAATCCAAATTTAGGATTCACCAATTGATTGCTACCTCTTGCCAATCGATTGGTAACCCTAAATTCAACCTTTTCAAAGATGAATTCGCATCTTGCCTCGTATCTGATTGATTTCAACCTATCAGGGCTTCTTTGCCCAAGATTCAGTCATCTGTGACCTATTGGGACTTCTTGTTACTTATCATTCAGTCAACTTTGACCTGCCAAGACTTCTTCACTAACATCTAATCATCCTTTGATCTACTTAGACTTTTCTGTTACCAACCTTCCTGTCGGACTTCCGATCACTATGTGTTTGGTCAACTTTTGACCCATTGAACTTTTCTCTTGCCAACCTTCCAATTGGACTTCCGATCAACAAGTGTCCAGTCACCCTTTAACTCACTTGACCTTTTCTCTTTCCAACATCCCTATTGGACTTCCAATCACAAAGTACCCGGTCAACCTTTGACCCACTTAGACTTTTCTCTTATCAACTTTCATGTTGGACTTTTGATCACCAAGTGTTTGATTAACTTTGACTCACTTGGACTTTTCTCTAATGCTAAGTATCCAGTCCTCCATGACCCACTTAGACTTCTCGTCTGTGCCAAGTATCTAATTCTCTGTAACTCACTTGGACTTTTCTCTTATTAACTTCCCATTGAACTTATGACATCATCAAGTATCCCATTAACCATGACCTATTTGACTTCTCTCTCACATATTGATCAAATATCTAAACTCGAGCTCGACTCAACCCGAACTTGATTAACCTAGCCAACCTTAACTCGAACCTATCAACCTTCCCTCTAACTCATGTGAGTCCAAGTATATCAATCTCTATTTTTAGGTAGCACTTCATCCACCTTTTCCAATAACTAAAACTTGTTTTATTGAATAGAGGTGGACGTACTATGTGATATAACTTTCTTGATAACTCATCAATATCTTGCCAAAAAATAAGGTTATGTTTTCCTTTTTATGTTCTGGAAAATCATATTTTCTAATTTCTTAGAAAATAATTTTAAAATATTTTTTACTTTTTCAAAAAATAATGATATCTCTTTTTCTAGAAAAGAGAGGTGGAAAATACAAACCAAATATCATTTTCCAGAAAATTATATTTTCTTAGAAAATAAAAATAAAAAACAGACAAACCAAACGCAGTTTAAATTGTTCCAAGACTTGGTCTTGGATAAGGAGTTGATTGGAAATAAGAAATATATAAAGAAAAGAAGAAGAAAATGCTTGAATAATGGTTACACTTATTCTGAGTATTCCCGTTTTAATATCAATTGTTGGATCTAGAAAATGATAGGGAGGGTTGAATATCATTTTAAAATAGTTTTGTAAATCAGATTTATAGCAACAGAAATAATAAATAAATAAATTAAGCAAGAACACAAGTTTATTATTTTATTGGTTCGCAATCCTTCATATTGATACTCCAAGGCTCGTGATCGAATGAGCAATTCACTATACATCTCTCTTTAAAAACCTTTCCAAAGATAGAGAACTCCTTTTACAAAGAGTAAGGGTATGGCAACAAGCTTATAACCCCTCGGGAAACGAAAGTGAAATGCTAAATAAAATAAGTACCGTTGGATATTTGGTTCTTAAAAAAGACCAAATATGATTTTGCAAAGAAAAATCGAGGCGTCATCAATTAATAAAAGTTTAAAAACGAAATATACGTTTCGCGTAGATGAATCTAGATTATTAATTTGCTCAAAATCGATTATTGGTGAATGAGAAATGAATTGTTTAAAGTCAACAAAAAATTCACATAGAAGGAAGTGTTAGGACCGATAGGAGAGCTAGAGGGGATGATTAGTTTCGATCTTTGCTCGATGAAGATATGTTGTGGCGGAAGACTTGAGCAATGCTAACACCTCAATTTACTTGGTATCCACCTCCTTGAGGTGACTAATCTAAGGATCTGCTCTCCTTACTCTCTCAATCACTATAAAAGACTCCTTCATGGAGATGGAGAAACCTTGTATATGCTCTCAAGAAGATACAACAAGAATACAAGTAAATACAAAAAAAATCTTAAATGATTTATAACATTGAGCTCTTTTTGCTTTTATTGCTTTCTTCTAGCTTGAGATCGCCTTTAGAACCTTGGAAATACAGAATACTATGCTTCAAGACTTCTCTTGAAATAGTGATGAAGGAGGAGAAGAAGTACGAAAGGAGTGCCGAAGAACTTCGCTTCAAATCTGCTTGAAAACCCTATGTACTTGCGACCTAGGATTCCTTAATTGATTACCTAATCGATTACCACTTCAGACTTAGTCGTTCAATGACTATTTTTAGAAGTTTAATCCATTAATTGATTGCTAAATTGATTCAACACTTTTCTATGCTCTCGCGCAATACTGTTGTAATCGATTGCCTAATCAATTACTATCCTCCTTAATCTATTGCTCAATCGATTAAGAGGAGGCTAAATCGATTGCCCAATCGATTCAGCCTGCTTTTGTTGTCGCAACCCAATTCTCCCAATTGATTACCTAATCAATTCATTACCTCCTTAATCGATCACTCAATCGATTAAGAGGGTTTCTGTTTCAAGAAATCAATACCAATCGATTACTCAATCAATTGACCCCAACCCTAATTTATGTGCACAAGTCTAGGGTTCCCTTGCCTAACCCCGGTCAACCGTGACCTGTTAGGACTTCCTCACCAAGTGTCCCATCAAACCTTTGACCGACTTAGATTTTCCCTTTCCTAGTTCCCAACTAGGACTTAACCTAGTCCCCAACCAGGTTTGTCTAACCCTCGAGTTCTAGCCTCTCGGTAGACTTCCACCTTGCCAACGTGCGATCTCCCCGATCCACCTGGACTTCACCGAGTACCACTAGGTGTGCCTAGTCCCACTAGAACATTTCCCATATCAGCGTGTGATCTCTCCGATCCACTAGACTTCACCTAGTCCCACTAGGTGTGCCTGGTCCCACTAGGTCTTTCCCAGTTAAGTCTCTAGTCAACCTTGACCCACTTGACTCACACGATATTCAAACATCATTATCAAACATCGAAACTTAAGCTTACCAAGCTTACCAAACATAAACTCACCCGAGCCTAATCAAACTAGGTCAATCTTGACCTAACAAAGATTGCACCAACAGAAAGTAGATGGGGAATAGTCCCACATCTGAAATTTTCAAAGGAGTTTGTCTCCTTAAAAGTGTTCCTGTGTTAATGGAGTTAAAAAAAGGAAAAAGAAAAATACAGGTGGTCTCTTCTCACAGGCGAGCAGGTGCTCACACTTGCAAGCCCGCCACCCGCCACGCGTGCATGCGCATACGTGCGTAATGGGCGCTTTGTTGGCGCACTTTGCACTTGTAGCGGACTTGGCAAACAAATGACAACCATTGGATTGAATATGGGTGCTGGATCGCAAGTGACACGATCTGGAGCGTTGATCACTAAGAGTCGCGATCTGATTGTTGGTAATAAGACTTGATCTGAAGCGACAAATCAAATCTAGTGGCTAAGATCAAAGGGAGATCTGAAGGGTTACAATCATCCATATCTGATAGATGAGATCAAATGACTATCTGAAGGGTTACATCCCTCCAGATCAAACGACCCAGATTAATCCTAAACCAAAGGTCACACCCTCTGACTAAAGGGCACCTCACTTCTTCCCTTATATAAATAAAGTCCCCTAGATGATGGATTCATTCGTTCAATCATCAAAAGTTCATTAGTATTCATCTCATCCATGCGTCCAGAGTCCAAAAAGCCTACAAGAAGGTTCGTTAATCTCGAAATTTGTAGTGCTACTATTTCGAGACATTGTCATTGTTGTTGATGCAGTCTGGCCCGGTTGTTGTTTTGGTGTTTGACAATGATTTAAGTTTGGTTGAGCGAATTTGAGTTAAAGTCCTGATCGAGGATTAGGCATGGTATGGAAAATCCTAGCTTGGAGGGCTAGGTATTGGAAAATCCTAACCTGGAGGGTTAGGTGTGGAAAATCCTAGCTTGGAGGGCTAGGTGTTGAAATGTCCTAATTCGGAAGGGTTGGGTGAAAAGTCCTAGCTTGGAGGGCTAGGTGAAAAGTCCTAGCTTGGAGAGCTAGGTGAAAAGTCCTAACTTGGAGGGTTAGGTGAAAAGTCCCAACTTGGAGAATTAGGTGAAAAGTCCTGGCTTGGAGGGTCAGGTGCCTAGCTTGGAGGGCTAGGTTGGATGAAGTTCTAACTCGGAAGGGTTGGGTGAAAAGTCCTAGCTTGGAGGGCTAGGTGAAAAGTCTTAGCTTAGAGGGCTAGGTGAAAAGTCCTAACTTGGAGGGTTAGGTGCAAATTCCTAACTTGGAGAGTTAGATGGAAATATCCTAGCTTGGAGGGCTAGGTTGGAGCCCCTGGATCGGTCTGGTGATCGATCAGGGAGTTGGCACGGTGCTCCTTCGTGGATCGGTCTGGTGACCGATCTAGCGACGACTGATCGGTCTGGTGACCGATCAGGGAGTATACATTTCACTCACTGCACAGCTCCTGATCAGTCTGGCGAGCACACAGTGAGTTGAGTTCCCCCGCTAATCAGCTCCTGAATGGTCTGGTGACCGATCAGGCGCAGCTAGGATCTGATTAAAGTTTCCTCACTGGAAGCAGCCTGATTGGTCTGGTGACCGATCAGGCTGGAGCCTGATTGGTCTGGGGACCAATCAGGAGTATGCAGAAGACTGCTGGATCGGTCTGGTGACCGATCAGGGTCCTTCCTGATCGGTCTGGTGACCGATCAGGCGCAGAACTTTAATTCAAATACGCTGTCAGAAGCTGTGATTGCTTCTGTTTTCTCTGCCGATTCTCTGATACACTGCTGATATGTTTTGATTTGCATTGCTAAGCCTCTGTTGGAGTGTGCAGGTGATAGTAGGTGATTCAAACACTCAAGGAGGGTTAATGGGAGGCTTTCCGTTGAGCAGGCTTGGCTGTTTCTCATTCTCAGGTTTCAACGGGCAACTGACGCAGCTGGCGACTGACGGAGGCTCAGTTGGAGAGGAGGTCTTCAATGGACTGAGTGCTCAGGGAGGTCAGTGGGTTTAGGCTGGCTCAGTGGATGCTGATGAAGCTTGTGATGGTGAGCAGAGCTTAAGTGACGAAGCTGGAAGCAGAGGAGCCAAGGGAACAAGACTGAAACTTGGGAAGTTTGGCTGGGCGGTGTTCGTGCTCTCTGTTGCCTTGTGCTTGAGCTACAATTGCTAAGGAGGTTGCTACTACACATATTCTGATCCTTGAAGCAACCTGTTGAGAGATTGCATACTTGAGCACTTGAAAGAAGAAACAAGGAGCTCGGTGAGTCCATCAGCAAGAAGACACGAAGAGGGAGTTCTTGCGTAAGATCTTGGCTGGGTGGAGCTCGGTGAGGGGTTTGCTTGTGTTCTTGCTTTCCTAAGTGCTCAGTAAGGTTTCTTCTTGTGTTTCATTGTGCTTAATTCCATATATTGTTTGAAACGCTGTGGAGAGGTTTCTCCACCGAGAAGGAGGGTTTGATATCCGGATTTTCCAGGGCTTGATCTGCCGACGATTAATGGATCGCCCACCTTAAGGGCACGCCAAGGAGTAGGGGCAAGTTATCCCCGAACCTTGTAAACGATCCTTGTTAGCGTTTATAGTTAGCTTTTCATTTCTGCATTCATACTCTGTTTGGTTTTTGCTTCCTCTGTGCTACTAACATTGAAGTGCAGAAATCTCAAAAGATAGAAAGTGATTTTTGTGTCCGACTAGATTCACCCCCCTCTCTAGCCATCCGGGTTCCAACAATTGTATCTTGGGAAACGAATTTCTGCTATCCGTGAGCACCTGTAGTGGAGCAATATCATTTTACAGAGATAGTGTTGCACACTAGACTCGACGATATATCATATCAATTTGCATCCTCTCGGCAGCAACCCCGGAACCGACACCCAACAATCGTAAAACGATATTGTGCAAACTGATATGACATTGATCAACGACGTTCTGACCGGTGTTCCGCACGGAGAGAACCCGGAGAAATTCAAAGGAGACGACTTCAAATGATGATAACAGAAGATGCTATTCTATCTGACAACGCTAAACCTCGCACGGATTTTGTATAAAGACCCATCAACCACTAAGGAAGGTGATGCCAATAGTAAGACTACATATGATGCATGATCGCATGGAGATTTCATGTGCCGCAACTACGTTCTCAACGTATTGGACGACACATTGTATAACGTGTATAGTCCGATGGAGAGCGCAAAATCTCTGTGGGAATCACTAAAAAAGAAATACAAAATCGAAAATGTCAGATTGAAGAAATTCATCGTCGGTCGATTTTTGGATTTCAAGATAGTGGATTCCAAGAGCATAACGTCTCAAATCCAAGACATACAACTAATACTGCATGATCTGGATGCCGAAGGCATGAAGCTGAACAGTCATTCAAAGTAGCCGTGGTAATCGATAAATGTTGGGGTTGCAAGGTTGCAAATATAGTCCCACATTGAAAACACATGGGAAAGATCATAGACTTATAAAAAAAAAGATATCTCCATTGGCATGAGACCTTTTGGGAGAGCTCAAGAGAAAAACTATGAGGGTGTAGGCCCAAAGTGGACAATATCATACCATTGTGGAGATATCTAAATTCCTTTCAGTCCTAACAATTGATATCAGAGCCAGGTCACTCGTCTACGGACTAACCACCAAGAGAGCAAAGGCATTAGAGGAAGATGGATTTGGAAGGTCCTCTTAGATGGGATACTCGGATCCCACCTCCATATGATCAAGATGACTTCAATTTTTGGAGGAAGAGGTTGGAGACGTGGTTCCAAATGGATTGGGACCATTGGACCGCATTGGAGGTTCTGTTCGAAGCTCCAACGGACAAGAAGGGAAAATGTCTCCGACCTCGATATTGGACCAAGGATCAAATAGAGGAAGCAGAGTCCGATAAGGAGGTAACACGAATTATATTAAATTTAGTACCTTCTCATATTGTGTCACGTGTAGGTGATTACAAAAATGCCTATGAGCTATGGAGATAGGTGATATCTCTACACGAAAATTCGACACAAGGACAAGGAGTGGAGAAGTCCAAGGATAAGGGCTCATTGGTCCAAGAGAAGGAGAAGGACCAATCGGAAGTTGAATCGAGTTCAACATCCGAAGAGGTGGAGGAAGTGAAATCGTCCACATCCTCAAGTGAGGAAGAAATAGAAGAAGTCTCAACTTCAAGGATTGAGGGAAAGGAGAGACCATTCTCAATGCCGGAGTAAGAAGAATCCTCCACCAAAGCAAAGTCAAAGGAACACATAATTTTCTTTGGGTGCAATCAAAAGGGACACTACAAGGACAAGTGTCCATTGGGTAAGAAAAATGAGGTAAACCCTAAATCTAAGTCAATTTATTCGAAAATTAACATGGGTTGTAGGAAAAGAAGGAGAAGAAGCATATAATTTGCTTCACGTGTGGTGAGCGTGGACACTACCACACCAAGAGCCCAAAGAAAGGAGAACTCGAGAAATTGGCACACTTGAAGAAATTGGAGAAGAAACAGAGCTCAAGTCAAGGGGGAGCTTCAAAGGTAAAAGGGAATGTAATCCCTTATTTAAAATTAAATCTAATTTTCAATTCTTATATGTTTGTTAAGCATAATTATGGATTTAAGTACAATGATAGGAATAGGATTAACAAAGTAGAATCCTAGGAAATCATTACCGAAGGCTAGACCAAATAAGACCAAAGCTATCATGCCTAAGGGAAGGAAGGTAGTTAATGATCAAAGCATCAATCCCAAAAAGGGGAGGCACATGCCTAGGAAGGTAGGTAGGTCTAGGAATGTCCAACGTGGACATGTTGACTCTAGGGTTAGGGCTTTAGAGTTGAAAAATCAAGTCTTAAAGGCAAGGCTTGAAGAAATGGAGATAGTCCTAGATAGGTTCATTATTGGACCTAGGGAACTCGACATGTGTTTGGGTATCCAAAAACCAAAAAATGTTAAATTAAATGATAGATCGAATAGCGTGCTAGAGGGGGGGGGGGTGAATAGCACTTTATCGTCGTTTTCTTTTCACCTACGTTGTTAGTTGCGCAGCGAAAATACAAATGAAATAAACTAACAACAGAAAACAACGCTAACAACCTGATTTACTTGGTATCCACCCTGGACGGGTGACTAATCCAAGAATCCATCGGTGGATCAATCCCCGGATAACCTCCGACTAGATCTGTCGCTTCTTGTGGGTGGAGAAACCTCGCCACAATCACGAACAACACTCTGAGCACAAAAGACTACTAACTCACTTTACCCAAGCGAGTTTCGTCAAACGAGATAGTAGGAAACGAGCCCCTTTAAATAGGGCTCGAGTCTGGACCAGCCGCTACCAGTCGACTGCCAAAATGGCAGTCACCCGGTCTCACTCAGATTCGACCGTTACAGCACAACGTTCGAATCTGCCAGCCTGTTCCAGTTGACACCAGTCGACTGCCAATAGGCCAGTCGACTGGTACACACCTAAGCCTAGGGTTTCACTCCCGAGTACTAGTCTCTCCGCACTCAAACCCTCCCGACTTAGCCCATGAGTACAAACACTCATACTCATACTCAGACCCTCACAACCCAGTTAACTCTTCACCAGCAGCCTTGACTGTTGCCTTCACGCCTTCTTCATCTTCGGCCCTCATCCCTCGGATGCGCACGCAAGCCTCTAGCTTGCCTCTATGTCACCCTTCACGTACGCCTCGAAGTCCGCATCCCTCGGCTCATCAGTCTTTCTATCCAACGGTCCCTCGGATGTGCACGCAAGCTTCCAGCTTGCCTCCATGCCATCCTTCACCCGAAGACATCAACCAAGTCCATGTGTCACTGTACACCTGCGCACTCATGTACACGTATTAGTCCAGCACAAATCCTAACTTAACCATATTGCCCACATATCAAAATATCATGATCCTCCAGATCATCTCAGGGCCGATCGTTCTAACAATCTCCCCCTTTTTGATGTGTGACAATATGTTAAGTTAGGTAAACATATAGCAATAATAATAGCAAGAGCAATTGAAAATCAAAACATAATACGCAAGAGGCAACCTCCCCCTTAACCTATGTTTTCTCTCAATTTTCAATCCTTAATGCCAATGCCAAGTTAAGTTTTCCCAACTTAACTCTAAAGTTTCACAACCCAAACCAAGTTAAGTTTCAACCTAAACCTAACTTAACACTCAAGTTCTCCCCCTTTGACACCATCAAAAAAATTGCCCCAAGCAACCCTACCGGGTGCCAAATAAAACCAACCAGATTTCTGAAAAAACCCCTCAGAAATCATAAAATCACAATCTGTCCACACTCCCAGTCGACTGCGAGCCTACTAGTCGGCTGATACGCAATTTTCAGAATTTCCAGCCGAAATTCAGAAATGCTTAAAAAATTTCAGAAAATTCAGAAAAATGTGAAACTTTGCAAGCACGCTTGTTAAGGTATTCCCTAGCCTAGAAAAATATTGGTTCATGAAAAACATCAACCGTGCTTGACTTTTGGTACAATCTCAAAAATCCTCAAATATTGTTATTTTTGTATCAACTTTCAAGCCTATATATGATACCTTATATTTGCCACTTCCATTGATCTTAGGGTTCCATATAAAATGGTTCTCAACCTTCCCCTTTTTCATATAGATATTTTCATTTTGACAAAAACTCCCCCTCTTTCTCTCTTAAGTCTAGATGATCATGCCATTTTTTATAGAAACCCCATCATTTAATTTTCAACCAAATTATGTTAAGTAATATACACAATATAGAATTTCCAAATCATATCATGAACACATATATAAGGATCATAACTTAAAAACACAGCAGATCATCTATTAGCACTTACAGAACTTTCAAGCAGTATTCTAAATATCATCAAGTCATGATAATCTTTTCAATAATATAAGATGAGAGAAAATATATCATACATGGAAACATAGATAGAGATCTCAACCCAAAACATATAACATATAATTAACACAACTTGTTCTCAAACAAAACTTGACTCATGTATCATAGTAGAAAAACAATAATGCAATTCAAAATCACACATGACATGAATCTACATAATAAAGCAATACATAAATATTTCATACATGAGACACATAAATAGTCATGAAATAAAAACCTAACACAGTAGCTAGGGCCAAAGCCCTGAAGTCATCCAAATAGTATAATATCAGAATGAGATGTTTTTGAGAGATATGATAATACATCTGTTGGAACCCAGATAGCTAGAGAGGGGGGGGGGGTGAATATAGCCAAACACTTGATCTTTGACACTTATCGAATTTCTGCACTTAGATTTGTTAGTAGTACAGCGAAAGTAGCAAGCACAGAGTATGCAGAAAAACAGAAAACGAAAGCAAACTAACACAACTAGCAAGATCGCTAACAAGGAGGGTTTACAAGGTTCGGGGATAACTTGCCCCTACTCCTTGGCGTGCCCTTAAGGTGGGCGATCCCTTGATCGTCGGCAGATCAAGCCCCGGTTATCACCGGATAGAAAGCAACCTCCTTCTCGGTGGAGAAACCTCTCCACAGCGTTTCAATCACAGATATATGTTTAAGCACAATGAAACAACAAGAAAGATCTTACTTAGCACTTAGCAAAGACAAGAACACAGTAAGCTCCCTTAGAGCTCCACCCAGCGATGATCTCACGCAAGAGCCTTCTCCTCGTGTCTTCTCGCTGTTGGACTCGAAGCTTCTTGTTCCTTCCTTCAAGTGCTCAAGCAAGGGCTGGTTGCTTCTCAGATCTCAATGGCTTGCTCAAGGTATGATGGAACAGCAAGAACACAAGCACGTAGCAAGCTAAAAACTTAGCAGCAATATTGATTCGCAGAGTTGTTGAAGACCTCTCGCACCCGGCACTCAAGTCTTCTCCACATAGCTCCAGGTCACCATCCCACAGCAGCCTCCAGCTACTCTCCTGCAACCACCAGCCACCACTGAGCTCTTCTGGACCTCCTGAGCTCCCCTCAGACCAGCCCCAGACAGCAGCTCCAGCCAGCGCCAGCGCCCGTTGCAACCTGGAATGGAAAACAGACAAACCTGCTCCAAGGAAAGACCACCATTGACTCTCCTTGAGTGTTTGAATCCTTCCCTGTCACCTGCAGCTTAATCAGTGGATTAGAGCAGCATATCAAGCAAGAAATCAAGAATCAGAGATCAAGCGCAGTGTATCAGATATGCCCAGACGCGATCAGAGCGTCTAACAATGTAATTTGAATTAAAGTGATCAGTCATCGGACCGATCTAGGGCTTGTGGGTCGGTCGCCAGACCGATCCACCACTTTGCTGGGACTCCCATCTCTCGCGGCGACACAAGCCTGATCGGTCACCAGACCGATCAGGTTAGACTCTGTCCGATCAGGCCATAGCCTGATCGGTCCACGTCTGAGTGAACAGTAACTTTAGAAATTAACTCCTAAGTCTTTGATCGATCACCAGACCGTTCAGAGCCTGATCAGTAGGGGAACTCAACTCACTGTTCGCTCCCTGATCGGTCACCAGACCGATCAGGAACAAAGCAGTGAGTGAACTGCCTGCTCCCTGATCGGTCACCAGACCGATCAGGAGCCACACAGTAGGTTCCCAACCTCACTATGTACTCCCTGATCGGTCACCAGACCGATCAGTCATCGCTGGATCGGTCACTGATAAGCGTCATTTTATTAATCATTTTATATGTTTAAATCCGTGTTTGACCTATATTTTACTTGTGTAATTGTGGATTCACCCTAGGTTTTAGGATTTATACTCTTTTTGGACTTAATTGTAAATTTGGTTATATTTGAGTTATTTTGTCACTAAATTTTTGATCTACTTTTGTAGGCTTGGAAGGATCGTGGACCTAGGTTATGTTGGGTCATGATAGAGTCAAAGTGGACCAGGTCAAAGGAATCAAGCGTCAACTTATTTGGACCGTCCGATGTAAGAACGGTTAGATCTAGACCATCTGAGAACTTCTGATCAATCCGAGTTGGGATTAAGACTAATCAAGAGATCAGATCAAGATCTGAAGATTTCAGCTCAATCGAAGATCATCTAGCCGTTGGATCACGATCAGAGAGATCTAGACCATCCATTTAAAGATCAGTTTGATCTGAGCCATCCGCTACAAATCTGGAAGATCCGAGCTACCACGAGGATGATCCTGACCTCTGATCAAGATCTGGAAAATTTGAATCAAATCGGACGAGAATCCACCGTTGGATGAAGTGGAATCAATCTCAGCCGTCCACATTTTTTAACTACTTAAACGGCTCCCTGTTTCAGATTGGAACGTTGCGTCTTCACACTTCAGCTCCGTTCTTCATTTTCTTCATTTCTTCTTCATTTTCTTAGCGATTTTCTTCAGTGAAGGCATGGCCAACTCGATCATCTCCTTGGAGCAAGATCTGAATCTTTGAAAGAAGCTATAAATGAATTTCTATCTCGGATTTGCATCAGAACAGGGGTTGAGTGAGGGTTTCATCAATCTCTGATTTCTGATCGAATTGATTGCGATTTGGTGCTGTTTTCTTCGATCGGAGCCATCTGGAGGGTTTCTGGAGCACTCTTATCATCAACCAATCTTCCTAGCAGCCCTTCATCGCCGGATCAAAGAGATCGGATTGGATTTCCAGCTGTGTGTAATTCTGAGATCAGATCTGAAGTTGGAGCTACTTTCCGCTGATTTGTGAGTTTAAGGGGTTCTTGACTTGCCCTTGCGTGACGAACAAGGTGGTTTTGAGACAAGGATTGGTCGAGGCTTAGTTTAATTGCATTTCTTCTTGTTTTCAGCTGTAATTTCAATTCTGTTTTTCATTTCTGTATTTGTTTTCAAATCAGCTGCTTAAGTTCTTTACCTTGAGTTGTTTCAGCTTTAATTTCGTTTCATTTTGCAAGTAGATCATTAGGAAGTTTGTTTAGTGAACGAAATTCTTCGAATTGCAGTTTATTTCATAGTTTAATTACTTCGTATCAGTTTAAGCTTTTAGTTTCAGTTTAACAGTCTCCTGCATTTTAGTTGTTTTCTGCAACTTTTGAATTCTGGTTCAAGTTACTTTTAGTTTATCTGCTGAATTCATTTGGAGGATTGCATTATTTACTTAGTTCTTAAATTCAATTGTTGAAATTAGCTTCACGAATAGAGTATCAACTTCTGTGTTTGCAAACTGTTTTCAATTTCTGCAAGTAAGCTCAATTTCTGAAAGTTACAGCAATCATTTCTGCAGTTTCGTATCAGGGCACTTGTTTGTTCGAATCTTGTTTAAGTTGTAGTTGTGCATCGGTTCAGTTAATAGTTAGTTCTGTATTGGCTTGCAACTGAAATTCTGTATTTGGTTTCCAAGTCTGCATTTCCATTTCTGCAATAGATGAATTCTATGTCAAGTGAAGTCTGTATCTTGTAAATTTTGTCTGAACATTAGACTTTGCATTCAAATTCAGATTACCTTGTGTGTGTTTAGTTCCTGCAGTTGAAGCAATTCTGTAATTTGGCAAACTGTTTTCGCTTCAGCAGTTTATCTGCATTTCTTCAAACTATTTTCTGCAAATGGTTACTGCATTTTACATTCGTGTGTTGTTTTCTTAAGCTCATCATTCAGTTAGCTGTATTTGAAATGATCAATTCCATTTCTGCAGTTTACAGTATCAAGATTTAAGCTAGCTTTGTGTATTCGACTCTAGCTGTTGGCTTGTGATCTGCACTAAGTTTACTTTGTTGATTTTCTACATTAGAGATAATGTTTCATTTATGCATTAGCTTTGCATCAGCTAGTTCTTGAATTGATCAGTGATTAGGTTTTAAATCTCTTCCTTTATTCTTGTATACCATTTCATTGATAGCTGCTTTCAAGGCTAAGTCAATTACATATATTTTCTTGTACTTAGTGTCATATTGGCACATAAGCTTGTTTCTTTTGTATTTCAAGTTATTTCATTGCTGCATTTTATATCAAGTTTGTTTCTTTAGTTTTTCATTGAATCCAAACCCCAACTCATATCTGAAACCCAGAAATATTAACGACACATAAACGCAAGCTCGAATCACACAACTTGAATTAGCCCTTGGAAAAATACGACCTGTGGCCCTTTACTACGTTTTCATATTCTGATTGCAAAAAGGGTTTCCAGCACATTTATAAATATCTAAATTTGAGACCCACATTCGTGACAACTTTTGGGTCCATCAAATTTTTGGCGCCGTTCCCGGGGAACATACTAGTTGAGTTGTTTGATTTTTGCTTGTTTGGCTACATTTCATATTTTTCTTGATCCATTTTTTTCTTACACTTACTGCTATATCCTCTGAGTTGATTTTATTTGATTCATTTTTCTCTATACTTGTACTGCGATTTGTTCTTGTTTTTATGACCAGGTCTACAGGTGGTAATCTTGAGGATTTTGATCCTGAGATTGAGAGGACTTTCAGAGCTAGGAGGAGCCAGCTCAGTGTTTCAGAGGCTTTTGATATTATTCCTTCTCAGTCTATTCCAGCCTATTCAGTTGATCAGATGGCAGACCACCAGAAGACCATGAAAGAACTCGCAGCACCAGATGCTTTATTCCAGTATTCCAGTATTGCCTATCCAGAGCTGGGTGGAGATTTTGAGCTCAGATCTGGACTCATTCATCTTTTGCCTAAGTTTCAAGGTTTATCTGGAGAAGATCCAAACAGACACCTGCATGAGTTTCATGTTGTTTGTGTTGGGACCGGGTGCATGTCGACAAGGATACGAGTTCGTAAAATTTAAAATTTTTACGTGCAGCGGAAGAGTTTGCATAAAATAATTTCCTAAATTATTTTAACTTCGTATCTAGCATGCAACCTTATAGTGTATCGACATAATCATGAAATAAAAGTTTGCGGAAAAGTAAACTAATTTACTTTTATACCTCGCGTAACTTGAAGAAAGGGACGAGATCCAACCGTAGCGTCCCTTGGAAGCTTCGCCTCTATTCGCGTCCACGCCGAGTTCTCTTCTGGATGACTTCACAAAGTCACGAGTTTTGTGCCGACGAGAACTACTAGATTCTCGGAAGGCACAACTAGAAGGACAAGAGAAAAATTAGGAAAACTAACCAACGAAGTAACGGAATCGAATTCCGAGAAGAGAGGAGTCGCTATCCGCTTCTTCTTCTTCGCGTTCGGGTTCTTCTTCTTCTTGGTTGCTCACGCCAACTTCACCCCTTGGATGAAAGCTTGGTGCGCCGGCCCTAATCACAACAATGGGCGCCGGCCCTATGGGAAGAAGAAGGGAGGGAGAAGAGAATAAAAGAGAGAGAGGGAGAGAGATAATTAATCTCTTGATTAATTGATTGATGTTATGAATAAAGGGCTAGCCTTTGGGTCCTTTATATAGTAGCAACTCTTTGCTAAGTCTCCCTCTAAACGGAATTAGTTATAAGAAATTTATCCTATAAATTTTCTTAACTAATTATTCCGTTTAAACCAAGTTTTATTATAAACTAATTTATAATAAAACTAATTCTTCTTCTCTTTAAATTATGGAATAAATTTTATAAGAAATTTATAAACTTTCTTATTATGGAAAAATCAATTCATAATTGATTTTATAAAATTAAAATAAACCAATTCATGGATTATTTTAATCTTCCATAAAAGAATAAATTTCTATAAATTTTATTTATATAAATTTCTTTATACAAATTTATTTATCCATAATTTATAAAACAAATCATACTAGATTTATTTTATTAATTAAACCAAAATAAATTGGTTTTATTCTCTCTCTTGGCCGGCCACCCAAAGAGGGATAATACCCTCTTTGGCCGGCCCAAATCGACCCGAACCGGTCGCGAATTAAACTCATTTAATTCGCCCAAAAAGCCTTCAAANCCTGTAACGCCCCAAAATTTCCATTTTTAGTTCTTAAAGTCCTTAGAATTATTTAAAAATGGTTTAGAAATATTCTAGATATTTTTAGGGATTTTTAGAATATTTTTATGGAATTTTCCGAGTCCGTTTAGTATATAAAAAAAAGGAAAAACGTTTAAGGGCAGCAGGGGGTTCGAACCCGCGACCAGCAGGAGACCAGGCGCGAGCGCACCGGCTAGGCTAGGGTATCAAGCACAACGAAAGATGGAGAGAAATATATTTATAGAGTAGTTACGATTCTTTTTATAAAGATAGTATAAATAGATAAGTTAAGAGAGGAAATTGGATTTTTGGTTTCTCTCTTCCTCACCCTAGCCGCGCGACTCCTCTCCCTCTCCTCTCTTGGGCGACGCCGACCAACACCAAGGCCAAGAGGGCCGGCCAAGGCTCTCCTCCGAGAGATATTCCTATATTCGGGATCCCCGCGACGAGAGGAACGCGTAGGCGCGAAGAATTCTCCGAGATCTCAAGTTTCTCCCGAGCCCTAGACGTCAATCTTGGTTGTAAGTCCAAGATATCAATGTAAGTACTGCTCACCTGCAGTAAGAGGCGGTTTTTCCGCAAGAATTTCCCTTAAAAGTTTTTAAAAGAGATATTTCCTTTTTTTTAAGTTTTTGCATGTGATCTTAGTTCATTATATGCTTGTATAAGTTTGATAAAGCACCCTATGTGAGATTAGGGGCTAAGAAAGTTATGAGAAAAGAAAAGAGAAGATAAAGATAAGAAAAGAAAAGGCCAAGGCCTTAAGAAATCCCCAAAAGTCAAGACTTAGGGATTTTAGCACGCAAGGTGCTCGAGAAAATGCCAAGGCATTTACAGATAAGAAAGAAAAGAAAGAAAAGCTATTTTATTTTCTAAGGCCAGTACCCGGCGTCCAAGGGCGTCGTTAAAGAAATCCAGGTGTCCAATTCCAAGGTCTTGGCCCTGGTAGACCAAGGTCTGCTCTATTAGGATTGGTGGCTCGCTACCCCAACCTTTTAGGGAACGCGCATGAGATGGTACTTACGTCTTCAGTGGATCCAAGTGATTATTATTTTCAAGTATATGCTTTAGCAAAGTTTCTAAAGTTTAAAGAGTTTTCAAAAAGTTAAAGAATAGCTAAAGTTTCAAGTTGAGCCAAGAAAAGTAAATTGAGATTTATTAATGCTTGAGTATGCATGTTTTGAGTTATACATGTTCTTAGTTTTCTTTCAAGCATATAAGTATCTCATATGATTTCATATTGATCAAGAAGCATGTTTGCACATTTCGAGATTTTGTGAGCTAGATAGTACTTACTAAGCTTTTTGCTTACTAGTTGCATTTCCTCTTACTGCAGATAAAGGTAAAGGCAAGCAATTCTGAAGGAAGGCGACGAGGCGGTGCTGAGTAAAGTGTGTGTGGTGGCTGATTTTGGAGAGATCCTTGAGACGAGACAATTTAGTTATTTGAATTACAATGTTTTAGTTTATTCAAATTTCAAGTTCTTGCTTTATGGAGTTTAGCGAACATTTAAGCTTTGGATAGTTTTACATGCTCAATTTCTTAGAGTAAAGATTCCATGTCATTTCATTTAGCATACATATCCTTATGATTGCATTGGATGAGTAGAAGTGTGAGTAGTTTGAAATATTGATACTTTGTTAGAGAAATAGATGCATGTGCCAAGATAGTATTAATTTCCCTTTGAATCAAGTTTTTATTGCTTAAGTATGTTTAGAAAAGTTGCTTTCTCATTTGATAATGCCTTAGGGATGTTTCAGAATTTTGTGTGATGAGTTTCAATGGTTAGAAGTTAAGTTTGGTACAAACTCTAGCTTAAAGTCTATGTAGATTTTTCATAACTTGCTAAATTCCGCAAAAGTCCTAATTTCAAGTTTATGGATTCGTTTTGATTGGCTAAATTGTTTAGAAATCTGGCATAGAGTATAGAAATGGTGTCATGATTTTATATGGCTCGAAACTATATGATTGGTGGGCTTTTGAAGCAAGTTTCGAAACCTGAATTTTCAGATTTCAGGCTTATCAGTCGACTGGTACAGTATCAGTCGACTGATACCCGTAAGCTGAGTTGGGCGAGGCAAGTTTCAATAAGTATTTTCTTACGAGTTTTTGAGAAAGAAAGTGTGACATGGTATCATGCATGACTATTTAAGTTAGAATATCATTCTTAGATAGATTAAAAAGAAAAAAAAAGATTTCCGCATTTTTAGTCGTGCATTAGAAGTCGAGAAGTAGACAAAAGTAACGATCCGTCTAAGGCAGAGAAGGCGGGTCGCTACAGGTGGTATCAGAGCAGTTCCCATTCTCCAGCATCACACACACATCAGCATCAACCTTGCCGTCTTCAAGTAAGAAAGCTTTAAGTTTCAGTTTTTTCTATTGCTCCTTTACTTAATTGCAGTATAGAGAAATGCTTAAGTACTACTCATATGTGCATAGAACAAGGAAGCATGTTTAATCCCTTAGTATCACGGAATCATGTTTAATCCCTAGAATGGACATTAGGATACTAAGTAAGAAGATAAGTTTATACCTAGAGAAGTAGTAGTGATTTCTTGTTCCCTTATACATTATTAGATGGCAAGAAGAGGCCGAGCTCCTAATGCAAGGAACGGAACCCCAGTTCAAGATAACAATGAGCCTGGCACAGAATAGCCAGACCTGATGGCAGTCATTGCTCAAATGCAAGCTCAGATGCAGAACAACAGAAGACCATCGCCACACTGATGGCAAATCAGCACCCAGCGCCCCCTACACCACCCACAGCAGGAGTGGGAACTCCAGTAGTGGCTGAAGTTCCACCAGTCCACAGGAGACCCCTGCTGTGAACCGAAGACAAGAAGCATACCTCGTCCAGTGGCAGAGGCTGAAACCCGAAAGCTTCTCAGGCACGACTGAGCCCTGGGATGCCCAGGCTTGGTTCAAGACTTTAGAGAGCACGATGGAGCTTCTTGACTGGCCAGAAGTCGAGAAGGTCAAATGTGCCTCCTTCTGCCTAACTGGAGATGCTCGTATGTGGTGGGAGCGAGTCAAGAGTAAGAGGATAGTCAACCAGATGAGCTGGGCAGATTTCGAGCAAGAGTTCTATGAGGAGTTCTTCCACATGCGGGTTACCAACAAGCACTACGAGGACTTCATGGAGTTCAGACAAGGTAGCCTACCAGTGGGAGAAGCAGTCGCAAAGTTCAACAGACTAGCTCGCCTCTGCCCAGAGCTAGTCAGCACAGAGAAGGAGCGAGTCAGACTGATGCTCCGCATGCTGAACCCTGAGATAGCACTCAACGTGAACAGCGGGATGCACCGACCCCAGACCAGCGAGGAGTTGGTCAGTAGTGCTCTAATCTCAGAGCACTACCTGAATAGCATCAAGGCACAGCAAGCACAGCAGAAGCCAGTCCTGATTGAGAACAAGACAATAGGAGGCCAGAAGCCTCAGCCAAATAGCCAGAACTGGAAGAACAAGAACCACAAAAGGAAGCAGTGGCCTGGCAGCCAGAAAGGAAAACCAGAGAATAAGCAAGCTAGGTATCCACCTTGTCCTAAGTGTGGGAGGAACCATCCAGGAACATGCCTTTTGGGTGTAACTGGATGCTATTCATGTGGACAAGAGGGACACAGATCCAAAGACTGCCCAAACAAGTTCAAGGTACTTCCTCAGCAGTCCGTACAGTATGGGGCCAGCCTCAGTTACATTACATGCCTACTATACTGGAGGGACCTCAGATCAGTCAAGGAGGGTTGGAAGCAGCACCAGTTCCAACCAATGCCAGAGTCTTTGCCCTCACGAAGGAAGAAGCTGCCAGCGCCTCCACGGTCGTAACAGGTCAAATAGTTATTTTACAGCATTTAGCTACTACACTGTTTGACACTGGGGCGACCCATTCTTTCGTATCAGTACCTTTTGCTAGTAAGTTACAGGTGCCTGCAGAGAGTTGGGAGTCCAGATTCCTGACAACTCTCCCTTCAGGGGAAATCATGGAGTCCACCCAGAGGCTCCGGGCTGTGCCAATCAAGATTTCAGACCGAGAGCTATATGTCGATCTGATAGTCCTTGCGATGCAGGACTTCGACATCATACTGGGCATGGATTTCCTCAGTAAGTACAGCGCTTCAGTGGACTGCCGTAGAAGGAAGGTGGTTTTCAGCCCAGAAGGAGAACCACCATTCGAGTTTCAAGGAGCCCCAAGGAGGAAGACTCAGAAATTTCTCTCAGCCTTGGCAGCCCACCAGATGCTAGAGCAAGGGTGTGCTGGTTTTCTTGCACACATAGTGGAATCAGAAGCAAAGGAAGAACTCAAGCAGGAGGATGTACGGGTAGTCTGCGAATATCCAGAAGTGTTCCCAGAAGAATTACCTGGACTACCTCCCAACCGAGAAGTGGAATTCGAGATCGAGCTAGTGCCCGGTACCGGTCCGGTCTCGAAGGCCCCATATCGTATGTCTCCAGCAGAGTTGAAGGAATTACAAGAGCAACTCCAGGAGCTACTAGACAAGGGCTTCATTCGCCCGAGTCATTCACCCTGGGGAGCTCCTGTACTTTTCGTCAAGAAGAAGGATGGGTCTATGCGTCTGTGCATAGACTACAGAGCTCTGAACAAGGTGACCATCAAGAACAAGTACCCCCTTCCTAGAATAGATGATTTATTTGATCAACTCAAAGGGGCTACAGTGTTCTCGAAGATAGACCTGCGTTCTGGGTATCATCAGCTAAAGGTTAAAGAAAGTGACATCCCCAGGACGGCCTTCAGGACAAGATACGGCCACTACGAATTTGTAGTAATGCCTTTTGGAGTAACCAATGCTCCAGCAGTCTTCATGGAGCTGATGAACCACATCTTCAGGGAGTATCTCGATAAATTCGTCATTGTATTTATTGATGATATTCTCATATACTCACAGACTCCAGAGGACCATGCTACACACTTGAGGATAGTGCTGCAGATCCTTCAGCAGGAGAAGCTCTATGCAAAATTCTCAAAGTGTGAGTTTTGGCTAGATCAGGTGACCTTCCTAGGTCACATTGTATCCAAAGAAGGCATTCAAGTTGATCCAGCCAAGATAGAAGCAGTCAGCAACTGGTGTAGACCCAAGAATGCCAGTGAGATCAGAAGCTTCTTAGGCCTGGCAGGATATTACAGAAAATTTGTGGAGGACTTTTCCAGATAGCCTCTCCACTCACAGCCTTGACCAGAAAGAACAAGAAGTTTGAATGGTCAGATAAATGCGAGCACAGTTTTCTAGAGCTGAAGAAAGATGACCAGTGCTCCCATCCTGACTGTTCCAGAGAGTGACAAGGCCTTTGACATCTACAGTGATGCATCCAAGATGGGCCTTGGAGCTGTCCTCATGCAAGATGGTAAAGTAATAGCATATGCCTCCAGACAGCTCAAGGACTATGAGAAGAATTACCCTACCACGACCTTGAGCTAGCAGCTGTGGTTTTTGCACTGAAGCTCTGGAGACACTACCTGTATGGAGTGCAGTGCAGAATCTTCACAGACCATCAGAGTTTGAAGTACTTCTTCACTCAGAAGGATCTGAATATGAGGCAGCGCAGGTGGCTAGAGTTGGTCAAAGATTATGACTGTGAAATCCTCTACCACCCAGGTAAAGCTAATAAAGTGGCAGATGCACTGAGCAGAAAATCCTGTGCAGCACTGATGTCCCTATCATCACTGTCTCTACCACTTCAGAAAGAAATAAAGGATTTTGGAGTCGAGGTAATAATTGGGCAACTTTCTGCATTGACTCTAGAGTCAACCCTGCTTGTGGATATACAAAGAAAGCAAAGTCAAGACCCAGAGATCCAAAGATCAAGCAGGAGATCCAAGAGGCAGAAAATTCAGAGTTTCGAGTATCAGATAGTGGCATCCTCTATCTTGGAGACCGCCTTTGCGTCCCCAATGATGAGGAACTAAGGAAGAATATTTTAGAAGAAGCCCACAGTACCCCGTACTCTATGCACCCTGGTTCTACCAAGATGTACCAAGATTTAAAGCAAAGGTTCTGGTGGTCTGGACTCAAGCGAGACGTGGCCAGATATATCAGTACCTGCTTGACCTGCCAGAGAGTCAAAGCAGAACACCAGAGACCAGGAGGAGTTCTACAGCCACTTCCCATTCCAGAGTGGAAATGGGAAGAAATATCCATGGACTTTATCACAGGTCTTCCAAGAACCACCCATGGACACGATGCAATTTGGGTGATAGTGGACAGATTGACCAAGTCTGCCCACTTCCTAGCCATCAAGTTATCGCATTCGGTAGAGCAGTTAGCACAGCTGTACGTGAAAGAAGTAATCAGGCTTCACGGAGTTCCGAAGTCGATCGTTTCTGACAGAGATGGGCGGTTCATCTCCCATTTTTGGAGGTGTGTTCAGGACGCCCTAGGCACCAGACTTCAGTTCAGCACAGCTTTCCATCCCCAGACAGATGGACAAACAGAGAGAGTAAATCAGATTTTAGAAGACATGCTCAGGGCTTGTGCATTGGACTTTAAAGGTAGTTGGTGCAAATTTCTGTGCTTAGCTGAGTTTGCCTACAACAATAGCTATCAGGCCACCATCAGGATGGCACCTTATGAGGCATTGTATGGCAGGAAATGCAGATCACCCATATGTTGGCAAGAAGCGGGTGAGAAGAAAGAGATGGAGTCAGGACTAGGCAGCCAGACTGAGCTTATAGATGAGACCGCTCAGGCTATCCAGACGATCCGCCAGAGGATTGAGACTGCCCAGAGTAGACAGAAAAGTTATGCTGACACACGCCGTAGGCCACTTGAATTCCAAGTTGGAGATTCAGTATTTCTCAAGGTCGCTCCCATGAAGGGAGTGGTGAGATTTGGCAAGAAGGGCAAGCTAAGTCCTCGCTACATAGGACCCTACAAGATCATAAAGAGGGTTGGTAAGGTAGCATATGAGCTGGACCTACCAGAGGATATGTCAGCTATCCACAGTACCTTTCATGTCTCTATGCTAAAGAAGTGTATTCACGACCCTAGCCAAGTGATTCAGCCTCAGTCAGTACAGATCCAAGAAGATCTTAGTTATGAGAGCAGACCGACACAGATAGTGGACAAAGCAGTTAAAAGATTAAGAAACAAAGAAGTGCCACTAGTGAAGGTCATCTGGCAGAATCAAAAGCATGAAGAGGCTACTTGGGAACGTGAGGACAGCATGAGAGAGAGATATCCAGAATTATTCTAAGTTCGAGGACGAACTTTTCATAAGGTATGGGGGATTGTAACGCCCCAAAATTTCCATTTTTAGTTCTTAAAGTCCTTAGAATTATTTAAAAATGGTTTAGAAATATTCTAGATATTTTTAGGGATTTTTAGAATATTTTTATGGAATTTTCCGAGTCCGTTTAGTATATAAAAAAAAGGAAAAACGTTTAAGGGCAGCAGGGGGTTCGAACCCGCGACCAGCAGGAGACCAGGCGCGAGCGCAACCGGCTAGGCTAGGGTATCAAGCACAACGAAAGATGGAGAGAAATATAGTTATAGAGTAGTTACGATTCTTTTTATAAAGATAGTATAAATAGATAAGTTAAGAGAGGAAATTGGATTTTTGGTTTCTCTCTTCCTCACCCTAGCCGCGCGACTCCTCTCCCTCTCCTCTCTTGGGCGACGCCGACCAACACCAAGGCCAAGAGGGCCGGCCAAGGCTCTCCTCCGAGAGATATTCCTATATTCGGGATCCCCGCGACGAGAGGAACGCGTAGGCGCGAAGAATTCTCCGAGATCTCAAGTTTCTCCCGAGCCCTAGACGTCAATCTTGGTTGTAAGTCCAAGATATCAATGTAAGTACTGCTCACCTGCAGTAAGAGGCGGTTTTTCCGCAAGAATTTCCCTTAAAAGTTTTTAAAAGAGATATTTCCTTTTTTTTAAGTTTTTGCATGTGATCTTAGTTCATTATATGCTTGTATAAGTTTGATAAAGCACCCTATGTGAGATTAGGGGCTAAGAAAGTTATGAGAAAAGAAAAGAGAAGATAAAGATAAGAAAAGAAAAGGCCAAGGCCTTAAGAAATCCCCAAAAGTCAAGACTTAGGGATTTTAGCACGCAAGGTGCTCGAGAAAATGCCAAGGCATTTACAGATAAGAAAGAAAAGAAAGAAAAGCTATTTTATTTTCTAAGGCCAGTACCCGGCGTCCAAGGGCGTCGTTAAAGAAATCCAGGTGTCCAATTCCAAGGTCTTGGCCCTGGTAGACCAAGGTCTGCTCTATTAGGATTGGTGGCTCGCTACCCCAACCTTTTAGGGAACGCGCATGAGATGGTACTTACGTCTTCAGTGGATCCAAGTGATTATTATTTTCAAGTATATGCTTTAGCAAAGTTTCTAAAGTTTAAAGAGTTTTCAAAAAGTTAAGAATAGCTAAAGTTTCAAGTTGAGCCAAGAAAAGTAAATTGAGATTTATTAATGCTTGAGTATGCATGTTTTGAGTTATACATGTTCTTAGTTTTCTTTCAAGCATATAAGTATCTCATATGAATTTCATATTGATCAAGAAGCATGTTTGCACATTTCGAGATTTTGTGAGCTAGATAGTACTTACTAAGCTTTTTGCTTACTAGTTGCATTTCCTCTTACTGCAGATAAAGGTAAAGGCAAGCAATTCTGAAGGAAGGCGACGAGGCGGTGCTGAGTAAAGTGTGTGTGGTGGCTGATTTTGGAGAGATCCTTGAGACGAGACAATTTAGTTATTTGAATTACAATGTTTTAGTTTATTTAAATTTCAAGTTCTTGCTTTATGGAGTTTAGCGAACATTTAAGCTTTGGATAGTTTTACATGCTCAATTTCTTAGAGTAAAGATTCCATGTCATTTATTTAGCATACATATCCTTATGATTGCATTGGATGAGTAGAAGTGTGAGTAGTTTGAAATATTGATACTTTGTTAGAGAAATAGATGCATGTGCCAAGATAGTATTAATTTCCCTTTGAATCAAGTTTTTATTGCTTAAGTAGTTAGAAAAGTTGCTTTCTCATTTGATAATGCCTTAGGGATGTTTCAGAATTTTGTGTGATGAGTTTCAATGGTTAGAAGTTAAGTTTGGTACAAACTCTAGCTTAAAGTCTATGTAGATTTTTCATAACTTGTTAAATTCCGCAAAAGTCCTAATTTCAAGTTTATGGATTCGTTTTGATTGGCTAAATTGTTTAGAAATCTGGCATAGAGTATAGAAATGGTGTCATGATTTTATATGGCTCGAAACTATATGATTGGTGGGCTTTTGAAGCAAGTTTCGAAACCTGAATTTTCAGATTTCAGGCTTATCAGTCGACTGGTACAGTATCAGTCGACTGATACCCGTAAGCTGAGTTGGGCGAGGCAAGTTTCAATAAGTATTTTCTTACGAGTTTTTGAGAAAGAAAGTGTGACATGGTATCATGCATGACTATTTAAGTTAGAATATCATTCTTAGATAGATTAAAAAGAAAAAAAAAGATTTCCGCATTTTTAGTCGTGCATTAGAAGTCGAGAAGTAGACAAAAGTAACGATCCGTCTAAGGCAGAGAAGGTGGGTCGCTACAAAACCCACGTTCTATTTGAAACCCAAAAACATTAACGACACATAAATGCAAGCTCGAATCACACAACTTGAACTAGCCCTTGGAAAAATACGACCTGTGGCCCTTTACTATGCTTTTCTTCATTGATTGCAAAAAGGGTTTCTAGCACATTTATAAATTCTAAATTCTGATGGATCCACATTCGTGACAACTTTAACCTAGTATTTTGGGTCCATAAAATTTTTGGCGCCGTTGCCGGGGAACATACTAGTTGAGTTGTTTGATTTTTGCTTGTGTACTCATTTCATATTTTTCTTGATCCATTTTTCTTACATTTACTGCTATATCTTCTGATTTGATTTTATTTGTTTAATTTTTCTCTATACTTGTACTGCGATTTGTTCTTGTTTTTTATGACCAGGTCTACAGGTGGTAATCTTGAGGATTTTGACCCTGAGATTGAGAGGACTTTCAGAGCTTGGAGGAGCCAGCTCAGTGTGTCAGAGGCTTTCGGCATTATTCCTACTCAGTCTATTGCCACTTATTCAGTTGATCAGATGGCAGACCACCAAAAGACTATGAAAGAATTGGCAGCACCAGATGCTTCATTCCAGTATTCCAGTATTGCCTATCCAGAGCTGGGTGGAGATTTTGAGCTCAGATCTAGACTTATTCATCTTTTGCCTAAGTTTCAAGGTTTATCTGGAGAAGATCCAAACAGACACCTGCATGAGTTTCATGTTGTTTGCTCCACTATGAAGCCTCAGGGTATTTCAGAGGAAGATATCAAGCTGAGGGCTTTTCCATTTTCTTTGACTGGAGCAGCTAAGGACTGGTTTTATTACTTACCCACTGGGCATGTGTCTAGTTGGATTTCCATGAAGAAGGCATTCTTAGAGAAATATTTTCCAGCCTCCAGAACTGCTATTATCAGAAAAAGCATTTGTGGTATTCAGCAGATAGTGGGAGAGACACTCTATGACTACTAGGAGAGATTCAACAAGCTTTGCTCCAGTTGCCCCCAGTATCAGATTAGTGAGCAGCTCCTCATCCAATACTTTTATGAGGGATTATTACAGATGGATAGGATTATGATTGATGCAGCAGCTGGAGGGGCCTTAGTCAACAAAACACCACATCAAGCCAGGGAGCTTATTTCAAATAAGGCAGAAAATTCTCAGCAATTTGGAAGCAGAGCATTATCTACTAGAGGGGTTAATGAAGTTCAAGGGGTTTCTAATGATCAGAAGGAGATTAGGAGTGCATTGGTAGAACTCGCATCAGCTGTTAAGCAAATGGGTCTTCATATTTTAAGTCAAAATTCAACTCCTTCAGTACCTCCACAATCAAGTCAAGTGGTGATGAGTGTATGTGGTATTTGTTCTAGCAAGGAACACACTTCAGATTCATGTCGCAACCTACAACAAGATGAGTCAGTAGCAGCTTTGGTGAGGGGACAATTTCAAGCTAGGAACAATCCATACTCTCCTACTTACAACCCCGGGTGGAGGGATCATCCAAATTTGAGTTATGGAAATTCTTTTTGCCAACAAGGCCCACCACAACAACAATCACAGCAACCCCAACAAATTTTCCAGCAAGTTCAGCAGCAACCACTACAATCACAGCAACTAAATCAGCAATTTCAGCTTCCAAATCAACCAATTCAGTAGCCATTTCAAGGGTTTCAACAAGGTTTTCAAGGGAATTTGAGTTATCCACATCCATATCAACCTCCACAGCAGCAAGTTCAACAACCGCAACAAAATTTCCAGCCTTGGAACCAAGGTTTTCAGCCCCAACAGCCACATTTTCAAGGATCTCAGGAAAGTCAACAATTTCAGCCTACTACCTCATCATTTCAAGGTCAATCAATGAACTATGCTAATCAAGGAGGCTATGGGAGCTCAAGTGGAGGAAATGCACAGCAACAACAAATGATGGAGATGATACAACAAGTGCTACAACAACAACAACAACAACAACACAATCAATATCTTGAGAGACAAATTGGGCAAATGGCTAGTGACATAAATCAAAGTAAAGCTCAAGGATCAGGCCTACTGCCTTCCCAAGCTGTTCCTAACCCTAAAGGGAATGTTAGCGCAATTTATTTGAGGAGTGGGAAGGTTGCATCAACTCAAAATGACCCAAGAGCTGAATTTTCTGAAAACAGGGCAGCATCTTCATTTCCAGCCCAAATCAGTGCCGAAACCACTCCGAATTCAGTGGATACCACCCCTAGCTCGTGCCCAACTTCTTCATCTAGCAATCCTCTAATTTTGGTGGAAAACGAAGCACAAATTAGCCCCGAGACAGTTTCTACAGCAGCTCAAAAAAACAGGGCAGCAACTCAAAAATCAGCCCCTCCCATTTCGGTTCATGAGGAGGAAGTTCCTATTCCTTTGCCTTTTCCAAATGGGAGAACTCCAACCAAAAGACAAGGGGAGGAGGAGAAAGCAAAAGAGTACAATGAGCTGGTAAAACTTTTTAGTAAAGTTGAAATTAATGTACCCTTGCTGACAATGATTAAACAGGTTCCTAAATATGCAAAATTTTTGAAATATCTATGTGTTAACAAGAGGAAGCTTAAGGAAAATGAAATGGTCAGCATGGGGAAGAATGTTTCATCACTTATCCATGCCATACCTCAGAAATGTGAAGACCCTGGCATGTTTACCGTATCTTGTGAGATAGGGAGCACCACGCTACATGATGTCATGCTTGATTTAGGAGCTTCTATTAATGTCATGCCCAGGACAGTCTTCCAGATGCTTGGCATTGGTCCTCTACAGCCCACTGGAGTTGTGATTCAGCTAGCAGATAGGAGCCAGACTCGCCCGGCAGGAGTTACTGAAGATGTGTTGGTTAAAGTGAACGAGTTGATTTTCCCAGCGGACTTCTACATTCTAGACATGGAGGGAGAGTACCTTGCACGTAGATCCCCACTTATCCTTGGAAGGCCTTTTCTGAAGACGGCTAGAACCAAAATTGATGTATATGCTGGCACCCTTTCGATGGAGGTGGGAGACACAGTAGTCCAGTTTAGCATTTTCGACGCCATGAAGGACCCTAAGGGAAATCGTTCTATTATGAGCATAGACACCGCAGATGAGATTGTTGAGGCATCGTTCATTGATGATGATGGTACATTAGACACACTGAGAGGAGAGTTGGTTTCAGAGGAGGCTTTACCTGATTTTTCTTGTTTTGTATTTTGTGATGATATTGTTATTGATAGCCCTAATCTTTTTAAAGAGGTTGTTGCAGGTATTACTAAGGAGGCATGCATAGGATATTATTCTACAGGTGTAGGGGATTGCACAAAGCCCCAGGGACCACCACCATTTCCGGAAAGTGTAGGGACTTGCATGATTGGAGCAAGTACCCAAGGATCACCTATTTCAGTTGATTGTCCACCAGATTTTGAGCCTGAGATGGAGGTATTTCTTGTAGAACCAATTGACATTTTTCATCATGAACAGGTAAGTATTTCTTCTTTTCCTTTAGAAAATTTCAGGGAGATGTCTAGATTTGCATGTGAAGAATGTCTTGATTCATCATTTGTGAAAAATAATTTTGAAAATTCTTTAGAGGCACCCAGACTTGATTTTATGCATTGTTATGATATTCTTGAGGCAGATTATGCTAAAATTGATTTTGAAAAAATTTTTAGAGCCTGAAATTGAAGTTGTTTATTATGAAGAGTCTCTTGTTATTTCTTATGATGAAATTGAATGTGAAAAACTTCTAGAGGTACCCGAGATTGATTTTATTGACTGTGGAACTTTTCTTGATATATCTCATGTAGAATATGCTTGTGAAGAATTTACTGAGGTACCCAAAATTGATTTTATTGGATGCGATGCATTTTTAGATACATTTTATGTAGAGATTGATGATATTGCACTTCTTTCTTACCCTGCACGCTTGAGAAAGGTTTTACATGTTTTTGCAGGATCCCAGAGATTTCTTGAGTGGGTTCTACATCTAGACAGTCTTCAACCACCTAGAAGATTTTCCAAAAAGAATAAAGAGGGAGGAGATGATCTTGCTTTGACTTATAACACTCCACCTCTGAAGTGGCTATTGTACTTAAATCACCTTCGGCCACCTGAACAGTTTATTGCAAAGTTTAAGTGTGGGGGAGTGATGCAAAATAAAATTGAGCAAATTAAGGAAACATTTTCGGCTACTCCTACTCCTCCACTACCACGATGGAGATTAGTTCTTGATAGACTCCGACCGCTAGAAATAAAAGGGAGTTTACTTTTTCTTGCATTTTCTTTCATTGCCTTTTTCATCTTTATGCTTGCTAGAAGTAGAATTTTCTTTTAAAATGAATTCTTGCTAATAAATGCATGAATAGGGTAGAATTAATAAATAGACATTGTAAATATCATTTTATATCTTTTGGCATTTTTTTTCCATGAGTAGGAATAAATGTATCCCTTTAGGTTATCTTCATAGCATTTTAGAGTCTTTTGAAAACAACTTAAATTTGGTTGTTAAAACTTTAGATTTGAGCTCATGGATGAAATCTTGGATGCTTGAGTACTACTTGGCCATGGATTCTTGATTGAGGACTTGAGATGAATTATTTTTACCTAGTGAGGGGTAGCCTTATTTTTGTGACACATACATGTGATTGTACTCTAGAACTTGCTTAGGTTCTTTCAAAATCATATTTCAATGATTGGATCACGTCTATAGAGGCTAATAAATTTGTTTACCTTTCCATATCAATTCTTGACACTAATCATGTTCTTTCTATTTTTCTTTCCTTATTTCCTACTCCTAACCATACTTTCTAGGGACTTGCTTGTTGGGGATGTTCTTTGATGTTATTTTGCCCGAGACGGACAAAAGATTAAGTGTGGGGGAGTGGTTAGTGATTTGGAATCAAGTTCTCGCAAGGAGCACCTCTTTTGAAAAAAATTTATCATGTGCCAAATTGAGTTGAGTTTGGTATCAAGATCAAGCAAGAAGAAGTAGTTAAGAAAGACAACAATTGAGGCATCTAGATTATTGCTCATTATTTGAGGATCCAAGGAAAACAAATACAATACAATGAAAAAATCTGCAATGGGAAGAAATGGCACACACAAAAAAGAAAAAAAACAGAAAAAAAAACTGTGCTATGGAAAGAATTTGAATCAATGGAGTTTGTAGCACAAAAGGGTTTGGATCAAGTAGAAATTATGGAAGATGAAATCAGTAACTCTTTGCTAAATCTGGATTGAAGTTGTAAAGTTTGAATTGAAGCAGAAATTGTGTGCAGAAATCTGAACCAAGTGGAAACAAGTGAAGAAAAATATCTGTGCAAAGGAAAAAAAATCAGAAATTTTGTGCCAAAGTGAAAAGAATGCTATGAAATTGTTTCGGCCACTCTTCTAGGAGCTGAATTGCAGTTATATATTTCTGAATCAGTGCAGGAGTTGCTGGAATTTGGAGAAGAAAAAAAAAAGAGAAACAAAACAGTTTGTATCAACTTGAAAGTGAGTGTGCCATTTGTTGAGCTGAAATTCTTAAGTGAAGCATGTGAACTTTCCACTGTTATCTGAGGCTAATTGTTCTAAGTAATCAAGGGAGTGCAAGGTCAAGAATGTGAGCTGGAAATGCAGTTGAAAAAAAAATCAGAAAGATATATGGCAATAAAGTCAGTTTGGTAAGAAGAAGCTGAAATTGGGTTGTGTATCATTTGATTGCAAGTACTACTTGAATGCTACTGGTTTTGAGAAATCAGATATGAATAAAAAGAAGCTGCAATCACAATCTGAACCAGCAGCTGACGTGAAAAAAAAAACTGAAAAAAAAACTAAAAAAAAATAGTTTGGAAAAAAAACAAGGAAAAACAAAAAAAAAGCAAGTTGGCACATCAATGAGTTTCGGCACAATGAAATTAGTGAAGATACTCTCATCCAAATTGAATATCTGATCCAATACATTCTGATTTCAGTAGCGAAAAAAAAAATAGAAAAGAAAAGAGAAGAGGCAAAATGGCACACAAGAGGAAAAATTGGCACCAAGGAATTAATGAAGTTTTCATCAAATTTTTGAAGGGCAATTGCAAAGACTCATTCCATCCCACTTTAGACTTCATTATATGGACTGAAAGGAGGGCAAAATGCATCAAGAATATCCTTGAACATCCAAGTCTTCCAATCATTCAAATTTGCTATTTACTTGGCTTTTATTTCATTTCTACCATTTCATATGTCATTTCACTTTTGAATAAGCTTTTATAGATGTTGATGCTATTCATGAGTAATGGTAGAGAGTAGATAATAAGCAAGCGTATGGTAGTGCAAGAAGCATGTGTGTATGAGTGAGCTCCATTTTTATCATGTGCTTAGAACTTAGGAGGAGAGCCACTAAAAACTTCCTTTGAAAGGTTTAGAGAGTGAAATTCATCTCAATGAATCATGAAGGTTGAATTTGTTAAGTTGTTGATTTAAGGACAAGATACTAGTCTATTGAGCTTAGATTTTTGAGAATTGATAACCCTAGGTAATTTCTTTTCAATTGCTTCTACTTATGTTTGGAAATAACCTAGGGGATACATATTTAGTACTTTTCGCGAGACGCTCAAGCTTAAGTGTGGGGGAGTTGATAAGTATCATTTTGATGATCATTTTATATACTTAAATACGTGTTTGACCCATGTTTTACTTGTATAATTGTGGATTTACCCTAGGTTCTAGGATTTATACTCTTTTTGGACTTAATTGCAAAATTTGATATATTTGAGTTGTTTTGTCACTAAATTTTTGATCTACTCTTGTAGGCTTGAAGGGATCATAGACCTAGGTCAGGTTGGGTCAAATGTTGAATCAAAAGTGGACTAGATCAAGTGATCAAGCGTAGATTCATTTGGACCGTCCGATGCAAGAACGGTTAGATCTAGACCATCTGAGAACTTCTGATCAATCCGAGCTGGGGTTAAGGCTAATCGAGCGATCAAATCAAGATCTGAAGGTTTCAGCCCAATCAGAGATCATCTAGCCGTTGGATGATGATCAGAGTGATCTAGACCATCCATACAAAGATCAAGGTGATCTGAACCATCCGTTGGAGATCTGGCAGATCCAAGCTACCACGAGGATGATCCTGACCTCTGATCGAGATCTGGAAATTTTGAATCAAATCGGACAAAGATCCACCGTTGGATGAAGCGGGATTAATCTCAGTCGTCCAATGCTTTAACTACTTAAACCAACATCCCCTGTTCAGATAGGCGTCGCGTCTTCGCAGCTCAGCTTCGTTCTTCTTCATTTCTTTTTCAATTCTTTGGCGATTTTCTTCAGTGAAGGCGTGGCCAACTCGATCATCACCTTGGAGCAAGATCTGAATCTTTGGAAGAAGCTCTAAATGAATTTCTATCTCGGATTTGCATCAGAACAGGGGTTGAGTGAGGGTTTCATCAATCTCTGATTTCTGATCGAATTGATTGCGATTTTGTGCTGTTTTCTTCGATCGGAGCCATCTGGAGGGTCTTTGGAGCACTCTTATCATCAACCAATCTTCCTAGCAGCCCTTCATCGCCGGATCAAAGAGATCGGATTGGATTTCCAGCTGTGTGTAATTCTGAGATCAGATCTGAAGTTGGAGCTACTTTCCACTGATTTGCGAGTTTAAGGGGTTCTTGGCTTGCCCTTGCGTGACGAACAAGGTGGTCTTGGAACATGGGAAGGATCGAGGCTTAGTTTTTAATCGCATTTCTTATTTTCTTTAGCTGTAATTTCAGTTTCAGCAAAATAGTTTCTGTTCTGTTTTTGTATCTGCTGTAAGTTTCTTTTCTGAATTGTTTCGGCAGTAATTAGGTTTCATTCTGCAAAGTAAGTAGTTAGATAGCTTAATTAGAGAAAAATTGTACTCGAATCAGTTTGTTTGGTAGTTGAATCGTATCTGAATTTAGTTTCATATCTTTAGTTCTGCTTAAACTGTAGCGTATCAGTCCCTGTTTCAGTTTCTAAATGTTTGTTTCAAGCTAGCTTAGCTGGGTTTATTGAGTTCACTTTGAAGTTCAATCCATTTACATAGTCATTGAAGTCAATTGTTGCATTTGGTTTCAGCTCAGTTAGTGTAATTTAGTATTCATTCCTGCAAGTTTCTGATTTCTGCAAAATTCTAATTTCTGCAATTTCTGATTTCTGCAAGTTTCGGATTTCAAGTCTTGAATAGTACCAAGTGATTTCTATTCCTTGTGAGCATATCTGAACCTTGGATTGTAGTAATCGATTTTAGTTGTTTTGTTTGATTCTGTATTCAATCCATGTTGCCTTTTATTTCTGCTAGTAGCTCTGAATTCCTGCACATGTATTACTGCCTTAGATGTTTTTAAACTGATCTTCAGCTGTTTGTTTGCTCTGTGTTTAAATCGTTGCAGTAATTCTACACTAAACCTTGAATTCGACCAGCCTTAGCATTAGACAGTTTAGGTTTACTTGCATGCAATGTTTTAGTATGTTGTTTCTGAAATTGTATCAATGGAACTTTAGTTTTGTTTTTGGCACGTATCTGAACAGCAACTTGAGCATTTGATCTCAGTTTCCTAGCTTGGCTTAGTATCCAATTTCGACTGAGATTTTGTGCTTCATGTTCTGAAATCCTGCAGTCTGATTTTGTATCAAGTTCAGTTCTTAATTGCTGTTGCCATGTCTAAATTTCATTCTTTCAATTTTGCATATCATTTCATTGAGCTTGTTTTGTTCCAAGCGAATTGATGATTTCATTTCTGAATTCTAGTTTATTATTTCTGCAAGTTCCAAATTTCAGCACATGAGTTTCTTTTCTTTGTATCAAGTTTGTCTCCATTTCTACACTTTGTCTCCATTTTGTAGCTTCAATTTAACTTGCTTTAAGTTTGAATTCTGTAGTAAGAAGTTCTTGCATTAGTTTAAACCGTAAATGCCAACACTGCCTTGACTTTCTTTGCTTAGCATCTAGTTTGCATTTGATATTAAAATTGTTCCCCAAGTTTGGCTACTTTGCGTTGATAGAATTAAAATCGAAATTGTTTGCATTCATTAGTCAATATTTTCTAGCTTAAACTTGTCTAGTTGATTTTCTTTACATTTTAATTGAATTGTCATCTTTATTTCTGAATTGAAACAAAACCCACGTTCTATTTGAAACCCAAAAACATTAACGACACATAAACGCAAGCTCGAATCACACAACTTGAACTAGCCCTTGGAAAAATACGACCTGTGGCCCCTTTACTACGCTTTTCTTCTTTGACTGCAAAAAGGGTTTCCAGCACATTTATAAATTCTAAATTCTGATGGATCCACATTCGTGACAACTTTAACCTAGTATTTTGGGTCCATCACTGTCCTTACGGTTCGGGACTACCGATGAAGCTGTCCTTACCCTAGTAGGTCGAGATTAGCTACCTCGTATTTACTTAGGGATGTGCGCATATGATGAATGAATGTGGTACAAGCCAGGGCCCAATGAATGATATGATTATGTTAAAGTATTTAAAAGCATGTTTTTAAAGATTAAGCATCCTTATATATATATGCAATTGCCATATGCATTCATCCATGTTATGCATTATACTTATGATAAGAACATTATGCAAAGTAAGTTTATGCAAGGTATGTTTATGCAAATGATTTTATGTATGTTTATGCTAAGCTAGAATGCCATGATTTTATTTATGTTCATGATAGTTTAGGATGCCATGATTTATTTATGTTTATGTTAATTAGAATGCCATGATTTTATTTATGTTCATAATAGTTTAGGATTATGTTGTACTTAGGGATGTGCGCATATGATGAATGAATGTGGTACAAGCCAGGGCCCAATGAATGATATGATTATGTTAAAGTATTTAAAAGCATGTTTTTAATGATTAAGCATCCTTATATATATATGCAATTGCCACATGCATTCATCCATGTTATGCATTATACTTATGATAAGAACATTATGCAAAGTAAGTTTATGCAAATGATTTTATGTATGTTTATGCTAAGCTAGAATGCCATGATTTTATTTATGTTCATGATAGTTTAGGATGCCATGATTTATTTATGTTTATGTTAATTAGAATGCCATGATTTTATTTATGTTCATAATAGTTTAGGATTATGTTTATGCTAGGTTAGAATGCCATGATTTTATTTATGTTCATGATAGTTTAGGATGCCATGATTTAATTATGTTTATACTAGGTTAGAATGCCATGATTTTATTTATGCTCATAATTATTACGATGCCATGATTTAATTATGTTTATGCTAGGATAGAATGCTATGATTATATTTATGTCCATGCTAAGTTATGTTGCCCTGATTTAATTGTGTTTATGCTAAGTTCGGATGCCATGATTTCATTTAGGTTCATGTTAGGAATGTTTATGAGGTTATGTTGTTATGTTTATGTTTATGCCAAGAATTATGCCATGCTATGAATGTTTATGAAGTTTATGTCTATGCCAAGTATTATGCCAAGTCACGAATGTTTTTATGCTTATGTATATGCTATGCTATGAAAGTGACTAAGTTATGATCAAGTCATGTCAAAGGTATGCTAAGTGCTCATAAAGACTTATGTGCTGGGTAAAGCACTAAGTATGTTAATGTTTAAGATGCTCATGGTTAAGTGATGAATGGTTTTAGTGAGTAGGAAAGAGTCTTACTAAGCCTGTGTGCTTATAGTCTTATTTTCCTTATACCGCAGATCATGCAAGGGGACCGTAAGGAAGCAGCAGGAGGGCAATAAAGTATGTGTGTGATAGTGACTTGGCCAAGGAGCAATATGGTTGCTCGTCTTATTATAGAACTTTACCTTTACTATTAAGTACTTAAATGTGACTCTATGACATGATGCTAAAGTATGACATGATGCAAAGTATGACATGATGCTAAGTATGACAGGATGCTAAGTATGATATGATGCTAAGTATAAAGTTAATATGCCCAATTCCCATGTTATAATGCTAGAAATGGTAGTAAGTGCATATAGGTGTAAGTTTAAAGGTTTCCGCTACATTATGATGTCTACATGCCCTAAGTATGTTAACGTAACGCCGCTTTATGAAAAAAAAAAAAAAGCGGGCATTACTCATCTTCAGCCTCCTGCCTCTTCCTTTAGTTTAAGTGTTCCTTACTCTTATCTGCAGCATAAGACAACACATAAACTAGTAAGCACAAATGCTAAGTAAGGATCCTGTCCTACTCGCAAAATCCATACGCAATCATACAACATGTACACATAATAAATCATAAGCATGAGTTCATCAAAGCATACTAAACATCCAAGTTTCTAAGCATGTAGTATAAAGTACCTTAAGCATACCCTTCACATATAATAAATGTTTTCAATGAATGTTTTCAAAACAATTCCATAAAGGTATTACTTAAAAATACATCCATATCATATAGGGCCCAGTTGTGTACCACATAATGCGCGTTCCCTAATGGATTGGGGTAGCGAGCCACCAACCAATTAGAGCAGGACCCTTACGTCCTACCGGAGCCATGACCTTATGTTAACATGCACCCCGGATTTGTTTAACGACCCCCTTACGAGTCGGGTACACAACTTCCAAAGTAAAATACTTATCATTTCTTTATATATATGCTAAGGAGTACTCCAAATTCACTTCTCAATGGACACACCACTCTTCAAGGGTGTTTCTGATCCCATAGGGACACACCACACAACATAAGGGTGTTCTTGATCCCATACTTAGTGGAGTATCCTTTCAAGCATTTTAACATACACATCACATGCAATCTCATAAGGGTGCCCCATGGGCTATAAGACATGCTCATATATACATCATAATTCAACCACTTAAACATACTTATATATATGACAAGATGGTCACATAGATCATACTCATATCATAGGAAGTGGTAGCATGCTAAAAGTTAAAGTTTTCCAATCAAACATCCCATTTAATCATCACATGCATATACATATCATCATCCCCAACATAAGCATATTCCATAGGGTAGTTTAACCTTCACAAACCCTAATCTTAGGGTGTTGGCCGAAAGTCATAGGGTAGGGGAAATTAGGGTTTTTGCAATAAAACATTCACACATGCATTTATACAAACACCTTGTATACACTATCTTACAATACACTAAGCACGGATATATATTATAGGATAATTCAACCCTCACAAACCATAGTTCCCATGCCTTGGCCGAAACCCATCCAACCTAAACCCTAGTTTTTGTCATCACAAATGAAGGGACACAACATATATGTATACTCTAAGTTCCAAGGGGTCTTCTCATGCATCAAGGAGTAACCAAGGTCTCCCCCTTGGGGTGGCCGAAACCTATACAAGGGTAAAACCCTAGGTTTTGTTTACAACATTTTGAAGGAAACAACATATACATATACCCTAAGTTCCAAGGGGTCTTCTTATGTATTAAGGAGTAACCAAGGCCTCCCCCTTGGGGTGGCCGAAACTCATCAAGGGGAAAATCCCCATTTTCGAAACAATCAAGGAGAAGAAGAAAAAAATAAAACAAACATACAATGACTATTACACTGCAGCGAGGGGATACTTACATCCATTCGCTTGAATTTCTCCTTCTCTTACTCCTTAGGGTACCCTTGGTTGAAGGAGAAATGAGAATTTCCCTTGTTAGACTTCTCTAGCACTCTTGGCCCTAGTAGAGGGCAAGATCCTTGAATGGTTCCTCTTCCTTCCAATTCCCTAGGGTTAGAACCCTAGGGTGCACTTTTCGAAATTGGAAAGGGAGAAGAAGGGCTCTAGGTTTTCGAAAATTTAAGTGGGGAAGAAGAAGAAGAAATGTAACTTCTTTCTCCCTCTCTTATTTATACTCTTCTCATGAAGGGACATGTCTCTTCACTTCCCTAGCTTTAACAAGCATGTTTCTTATTCTCTTAACATGAAACAAGGCTTGGTGCAATGGTTAAGACATTGTTAGTGCAACTAGGAGGTTCAAGGTTCAATCCTTGCTTCCTCCTTTCTACATCTTCTTTTTATTACATTTTGCACTAACCCACATCCAAGCCCATTAAGCCAAGCCCATCATAAAATTTCATAATAATTATGTTTCATGAATTCATAATATTTCATATGGGAAATTTTGGGGTGTTACAATCCTCCATACCTTATAAAAAGTTCGTCCCGAACTTTAAAATAATTCCGGATACTTTAATCGTATTGTCTCCTCTCGTTCCCATGTGGCTTCTTCGAATTGTTCGTTCCACCACAGAACCTTTACTAAGGGTACTTCCTTGTTCCTTAGCTTTTTGACTTCCCGATCTAGGGTCTGAATAGGTCGGCATTCGGAACTTAGGTTCTCCTGTACTGGTTGGGGCTCTATCATTTGATTCACATCAGAGGTACATTTCCTGAGCATTGATACATGGAAGACATTGTGGATAGCCGACATTTCTGGCGGTAACTCCAGTTCGTAGGCCACTTTGCCTACCCATCTCAGGATCTGATACGGTCCCATATATCTTGGACTCAGCTTCCCTCTCTTCCCGAATCTCATCACCTCTTTCATAGGGGCCACTTTCAGGAATACTGAATCCCCAACCTCAAACTCTAGTGGTCTGCGTCGCTTGTCAGCGTAGCTTTTCTGCCGGCTCTGAGCAGTCTCTATCCTCTGGCGGATATTCTTTATAGCCTGAGTGGTTTCATCTATAATATTAGTCTGGAGTCCCATCTCCTTCTTTTCACCACTCTCAAGCCAGCATATAGGAGATCTGCATTTCCTTCCGTATAGTGCTTCATACGGTGCCATCCCGATAGTAGCTTGATAACTATTGTTATAAGCAAACTCTGCCAGACTCAGGTATCGGCACCAGCTTCCCTTGAAGTCCAAGGCACAAGCTCGTAACATGTCTTCTAATATTTGATTCACTCTTTCAGTCTGCCCGTCAGTCTGGGGGTGAAAGGCCGTACTGAATTTCAACTTCGTGCCAAGAGCCTTCTGCACGTGTCCCCAAAAATCTGAAGTAAATCGACCATCCCTATCAGAGATAATGGTCTTGGGAACTCCGTGCAGTCGGATAATTTCCTTGACGTACAGTTGAGCCAACTGCTCTACTGAGTGGGTCATCCTGATGGCCAGAAAATGGGCAGACTTGGTGAGTCTGTCCACAATAACCCATATGCCATCATATCCATTCGTCGTTCTAGGTAGCCCAGAGATGAAATCCATGGAGATGTCTTCCCATTTCCACTCGGGAATAGACAGAGGTTGCAAAACTCCTCCAGGCCTCTAGTGTTCTGCTTTGACCCTCTGGCAGGTCAAACACATACTGATATAGTGGGCTACATCTCGCTTCATACCGGACCACCAAAACTTGCTCTTCAGATCTTGATACATCTTGGTAGACCCAGGATGCATCGCATAAGGTGTTCCGTGAGCTTCCTCGAGAATCCTTGTCCGTAAGTCGGAGTCGTCGGGAACACATAATCGATCCCGAAGATATAAGACTCCGCTGTCCGAAATCCTAAATCCATCGTCCTTGCCTTCGAGAACTTCTTGCTTGATTCTCTGAAGACTCGGATCATGATTCTGCTTTTCCAGAATATCGTCGAATAATGTCGGCGCAATCATCAGGGTGGACAACTGTCCTGATATGATTTCAATCCCGTAATTCATAATTTCTTCCCCTAAGGGTTGGGACAAAGCTGATAAAGACATCAAAGCAGCACATGATTTTCTACTGAGAGCATCGGCTACCTTGTTGGCTTTTCCCGGATGGTACAGGATCTCACAATCATAATCCTTGACCAATTCGAGTCATCTGCGCTGTCTCATATTCAGATCTTTCTGGGTGAAGAAATACCGCAGACTCTGGTGATCTGTATAAACTTTACACTGAGTTCCATATAGGTAGTGCCTCCATATTCTCAGTGCAAAGACCACCGCTGCTAGTTCTAAGTCATGGGTTTGGTAGTTTCTTTCATGTTCCTTCAGTTGCCTAGAGGCATAGGCAATTACCTTCCCATTTTGCATAAGCACAGCTCCGAGTCCAAGTTTGGATGCGTCGCTGTACATATCGAAACCCATATCGCTCTCTGGAAGAGTCAATATTGGAGCGCTAGTCAGCCTCCTTTTCAGTTCCGTAAAGCTCTTTTCACATTCCTCGGTCCATACATATTTCTTGTCCTTCTTTGTAAGAGCTGTCATAGGGGCTGCAATCCGAGAGAAGTTCTCTACGAATTTTCTGTAATAGCCTGCCAGCCCGAGGAAACTTCTGATTTCACTGGCATTCTTGGGTCTAGTCCAGTGACTCACGGCTTCGATTTTAATTGGGTCCACTATTACTCCTTCTTTGGAGATCACATGTCCCAAGAATGATACTTGATCATGATCATGGGTAACTCAACTCCTATTATGTTTCCGTAATATTCGTCCTTATGTGTCGCATGATCAATATTGGGTAAATGAGATTTTCTTTTTTTTTATATTATGTCACCCAAAATTTATTTTTATTCATTCTCATAAGTCTGCATACACAACTAATCCAACTTAGTGAGCAAGATGGGCTGCCGTTATGCCCAACATAATGAATAGCATAGCGACGACTACTACCTCCTCGCTCATCTCCCTTTGGCCCGCCTCAGGATCCTCTACTGTTCCCATCGGGTCTTCTTCTTCGATCTCGAGAATCTCCTGGTCCGCTTCAAGGTCTTCCTCGAACATCTCCAGCATCTCTAGATCCTCCTCGAAGGGCTCGGGATCCTCCTCGAAGGGCTCGGGGTCCCCCTCGAATGGCTCGGGGTCCTCCTCAAAGAGCTCGAGATCCTCCTCGAAGGGCTCGGGATCCTCCTCGAAGGGCTCAGGATCCTCCTCGAATGGCTCGGGATCCTCCTCGAAGGGCTCGAGATCCTCCTCGAATGGCTCGGGATCCTCCTCAAAGGGCTCGGGATCCTCCTCAAAGGGCTCAGGGTCCTCCTCGGACGGCTCAGGATCCTCCTCCGAGTCTCCCAGATCTTCTGGGAACTCATGGCGGAGTAGCTGCCTACATAAGTCCGCATATGAGATACAGCATCTGTGTTGTCCCCAGATCTGATGCGCAACCTCTCTTGCCCGGTTGGGCAATGAACGAAGTAATGCTCCAATCCTATGATCGTCCATGACTGGAAACCCTTCCCGCTCCAGTTTCCAGAAGAGCTGATCCAAAAACCCTATGTTGCCTTGAATTCCCCAAGTCGGCCAATACTCAACTGCCTCTATCTGCTCCAGCAGCTCGCGGCACCTCTCAGTGTAGTCCTCATGCAACATCTGGAATTGAAAAGAAAATGTCATGGTTAGTACTAAACCATTCCTTTTTCAATTCGCAAATATATACAGAGGAAAACACACACCCAATCGGTGTAGTTTACCCTAGTGATTACAATATGTAACCACCCTCTTACCCCAAATTCTAAATTATTAATGAACGCATATATTTATATAAGAGGAAGTATCGTTCATGTTCACATATCTTACAATTACTGGTCATTGTCTATCATACAGGTAATAAATAAACTAATGTGAGAATTAATACTACTTTCTCTTGTTATGCAAGCATAAATCATCTCTATATATCATTACTGTACATGAAATAAAATAAAGCGAGGTTAGGATCTCTTACTTGGAAGCGGCAGGATGAAGCTTGATGTGTGTGTGGTGGAGGGGAAACCTTGCTCTGATACCAACCTGTAACGCCCACCCTTATATCTACTCTCGGGGCGGGGTTACGTACAATCATTCATTCATATAATTATTTTCTTTTCTTCTAGCATAAAATTAAAACAAACAACAATGCAAGGACTAAGTGCTAAGCATGCTAGTCAGTGCATGTCAATCCAATATCATGCTTGAATCATTAGAACATCATTGGAAATATTTTAATCAATAGTTATTCTATAACATGATAGGTTCACATATTATTTCAAGCTCACAACATAACCAACCAAAATCAAGTATAAGAGAATTCTAAGTGTAATCATTATCATGCAATATCAAACCTAATCACTAGCATTCATTGTTGAAGAAAACATCATCATAAACATAGTAATGTAGATATAAAGATCTTTCTTTCCCGAGCCACCACCCCACACATCTTCAGCCTCCTGCCTCTTCCTTTAGTTTAAGTGTTCCTTACCCTTATCTGCAGCATAAGACAACACATAAACTAGTAAGCACAAATGCTTAGTAAGGATCCTATCCTACTCGCAAAATTCATACGCAAGCATACAACAAGTACACATAATAAATCATAAGCATGAGTTCATCAAAGCATACTAAACATCCAAGTTTCTAAGCATGCAGTATAAAGTACCTTAAGCATACCCTTCACATATAATAAATGTTTTCAATGAATGTTTTCAAAATAATTCCATAAAGGTATAACTTAAAAATACATCCATATCATATAGAGCCCAGTTGTGCACCACATAATGCGCGTTCCCTAATGGATTGGGGTAGCGAGCCACCAACCAATTAGAGTAGGACCCTTACGTCCTACCGGAGCCATGACCTTATGTTAACATGTACCCCGGATTTGTTTAACGACCCCCTTACGAGTCGGGTACACAACTTCCAAAGTAAAATACTTATCATGTCTTTACATATATGCTAAGGAGTACTCCAAATTCACTTCACAAGGGACACACCACTCTTCAAGGGTGTTTCTGATCCCATAGGGACACACCACACAACATAAGGGTGTTCTTGATCCCATACTTAGTGGAGTATCCTTTCAAGCATTTTAACATACACATCACATGCAATCTCATAAGGGTGCCCCATGGGCTATAAGACATGCTCATATATACATCATAATTCAACCACTTAAACATACTTATATATATGACAAGATTGGTCACATAGATCATACTCATATCATAGGAAGTGGTAGCATGCTAAAAGTTAAAGTTTTCCAATCAAACATCCCATTTAAACATCACATGCATATACATATCATCATCCCCAACATAAGCATATTCCATAGGGTAGTTTAACCTTCACAAACCCTAATCTTAGGGTGTTGGCCGAAAGTCATAGGGTAGGGGAAATTAGGGTTTTTGCAATAAAACATTCACACAAGCATTTATACAAACACCTTGTATACACTATCTTACAATACACTAAGCATGGATATATATTATAGGATAATTCAACCCTCACAAACCCTAGTTCCCATGCCTTGGCCGAAACCCATCCAACCCTAAACCCTAGTTTTTGTCATCACAAAATGAAGGGACACAACATATATGTATACTCTAAGTTCCAAGGGGTCTTCTCATGCATCAAGGAGTAACCAAGGTCTCCCCCTTGGGGTGGCCGAAACCTATACAAGGGTAAAACCATAGGTTTTGTTCATAACATTTTGAAGGAAACAACATATACATATACCCTAAGTTCCAAGGGGTCTTCTTATGTATTAAGGAGTAACCAAGGCCTCCCCCTTGGGGTGGCCGAAACTCATCAAGGGGAAAATCCCCATTTTCGAAACAATCAAGGAGAAGAAGAAAAAAATAAAACAAACATACAATGACTATTACACTGCAGGCGAGGGGATACTTACATCCTTTCTCTTGAATTTCTCCTTCTCTTACTCCTTAGGGTACCCTTGGTTGAAGGAGAAATGAGAATTTCCCTTATTAGACTTCTCTAGCACTCTTAGCCCTAGTAGAGGGCAAGATCCTTGAATGGTTCCTCTTCCTTCCAATTCCCTAGGGTTAGAACCCTAGGGTGCACTTTTCGAAATTGGAAAGGGAGAAGAAGGGCTCTAGGTTTTCGAAAATTGAAGTGGGGAAGAAGAAGAAGAAATGTAACTTCATTCTCCCTCTCTTATTTATACTCTTCTCATGAAGGGACATGTCTCTTCACCTCCCTCGCTTTAACAAGCATGTTTCTTATTCTCTCAACATGAAACAAGTCTTGGTGTAATGGTTAAGACATTGTTAGTGCAACTAGGAGGTTCAAGGTTCAATCCCTGCTTCCTCCTTTCTACATCTTCTTTTTATTACATTTTGCACTAACCCACATCCAAGCCCATTAAGCCAAGCCCATCATAAAATTTCATAATAATTATGTTTCATGAATTCATAATATTTCATATGGGAAATTTTGGGGTGTTACAGCCCAAACCCTAGGTCCATGTCTTCGGTGCCCAACCCTCGGCCAGGACTTCGTGCCCAATTCCCCGAACCAGGTCTTCGGTGCCCAACCCTTGGCCAGGACTTCGTGCCCAATTCCCCAAACCAGGTCTTCGTGCCCAGCTTCACTCACCAGGTCTTAGTGCCCAGCTTCACTCACCATGTCTTAGTGCCCAATTCATTGAATCAGGACTTCGTGCCTAGGTTAACTACGACTTTTCTTCTCTTTGTCACACTTTTCTTGACTAACCCTTCCCTTGTTCAATGTATCACTGACTTAAGTATATTGTCAAACATTGAAACATTTAGAGGAGGACATCACTGATGCAACTTGCACCAACAATCTCTCCCTTTTTGATGTTTGACAAAATCTTAAGTTAGATTGGAAGAAAGGGATAAACCTTGAAAAACTGATCTAAGTTTTGAAAAATAACTTTTTGATCTTTTGGGAGAAAAAGAAAAAATTTCTAACTTAAGCTTACTTCCCCCTTTTTGAAAAACATTTTGATTTTTTGATCATTTGGTAAGAGAGAAAAAAATTTCTAACAGATTTCTAACTTAAGCGCACCTCTCCCCCTTTGTCACACATCAAAAATCACCAAAAATACTTGCACCAACAATGAAAACATTTGGTTCTTTTTGAAAATCTAAAATTTTTTAAGCATAGCAACAAGCTTGAAATATTTTAAACTTTTAGTATAATATGATAAATTTTAAACAAACGTACTTATAAATGATTATGCAATTAAAACACGTTATGCATTTTTCACAAAAAAATTTTGTACTTTGGAAAATATTGTGCACTTTATAAAATATTAGTATTTTGAAAGAATTGTCTGGCACTTTTCGAAAAATGCAATACTTTTGGAAAATGTATAACTTTTTAAAAAAACTATAATCTTTTAAAAATATGCAAATACTTTTGAGAAATAATATAATCTTTGAAAAATGTACGTACTTGAAAAAATATTAGGCATTTTCGAAAAGTGTAAGTATAATTCTTTTAAAAAAATATTAGCAATTTTTGAAAAGTATAGGACAGTATAAGTACTTTTTGAAAAATATTAACATTATTGAAAACATAATACATTACTTGACTTGGTTTCTTTTCCAATCTGACACAGTCCTAGGAAACCTTGTTAACTACAAGGATATTTTCCTAAGTGTCCTGGAAATTCTACAACCCAAGTAAATATAATTTCAAATTGATTCAAAATTTTTTTGAAAATAATAATATTTTTTTTAAAATGATATATTTGAAAGGAAATTACTTATGTTTTCAGAAGGATTTGAAAATACTGTGCATGAAAACATATCACCTTGAAATATTCAATAATTGTTTTTAATTTGACCTCCCCCTAAACTTGACCCAGTCCTAGGAAGTTTGTTGACCACAAGTACTCTTCCTCTGAGTCCTTAGGGTTTAGTTTAGACCAAAAGAATTATCTAATAATTCTGAAAAGTAATTGTCAAAGAAAATACATGTTAGAGAGTTTTCTTTTGACTCAGACTCCCCCTAAATTTGACACATCCTAGGGGTCCTTGTAGATCATGAAGTGAACCTTCCTCTGTGTCTTTAGGGTTTATCAAAATCAAATGAACAATAATTTTCAAGAAGATAAATTTCGAAACCACAATTTGGAAAGAAGATAATTATTAAAATATAAGCTTTTTCGAAAACATATGTGATAGTAATTAAAGCATAGTTTTCGAAAAATCTTTTTAATGATTAAAAAGAATAAAATACTCCCCCTGCATCCAACACCGTTTGACTCTATCTAAGTGCCTTAAGGAACTTTAGTGTTGACCTAAGAGGCTTGTGTCTAATTGTGTGAGTCAAATAATTTTCCAAAAAGATATAATTTTGTAAATCTATAATATATATAAACAATCAGACACTCATGAAATCCATAAAAACATTATTATGTTAAAGCACTATTTTGAAAATATATTTTTAGAAAAATATTCTAAGAATTTTGAAATTAGTTTTGAAAAATATTCATCAATTTATTATTCTTTAACATCTCACCCATTCTAGATCTCTCAATATAGCATGCATGGTTGCCTTATGGGTGTATTGTGAGATGCTTGAATCATTTTTCTTAATTCATTGTTAAATCGAAGATTTAATTAAAACTTGTGTTAGATTCAAATTTATCAAATAGTAAAGTGAATTTGATTTTCGGTAATCAGCTTCCAGGTCTTGGCGAGGCACAAGGGCTTCTTTGGCCGTAGCCTTATTGGATCATCAACCTTTCCTTAACAAAGCCTTTTATCAAAAATTCATTTTCAAATTACTTCTTGAAAAATTTTGGTCTAACTAGTTTAGGTATTGGATCGGTAGCTTCGACTAGTTCCACCAGACTAAACAGACCAAGTAGAATCTACTTAACCTTATTAGATGGGCTTCCCTAATCTCACCTCCACCTAATACTAGGTTGATCAAGTTTCCATTATTCTTTTTCCTATTACCGTTCAAATTTATGCATTAATTAAATATGAATGACATGACATATATTTTAAAGAAATAACAGATATATGGAATGACAGTTATGCATGAATCTAACAATTCAAATTATTTTATTTAAGTTTCTAAAAATGTATCAGATTCCTGATTTGATACATGTCGTGTGCACCCGCGAATATGCCAACCCACATTGACATATTTGATATTATTAATTTAATTGTTGCAGTTTGGGTAGGATTTTATTTAATTTGAGTTTAGGTTATTTAAAAATTAATTGGATTTAAGTTAATTATGAATTAATTAAAGTGTAGTTAATTAAGAATTAATTGAAGTTGGATTAATTAAGAATTAATTGAAGTTGGATTAATTAAGGATTAATTGAATTAAAATTAATTAAGGATTAATTGAATTAAAATCAATTAAGGATTAATTGAATTAATTAAGGATTAATTGATCAAAATTAATTAAGGATTAAGATTAAGTTAATTATTGATAATTGAAGTAAAATTAATTATGGATTAATTGAAGATAAAAAAAGATTTATTTGAAGTTGATTAATTGAAGTTAATTAAAAAAATTTAATTGAAGTAAAAATTAAATTAAGGATTAATTAAAGTTAAGAATTAATTAATCTTAACAATAAAGGATTAAATCAAGGCTTAAAAATTATTTAAAATTTAATCTAGGTTTTAAGGTTTATCTTGATTTAATTTTCAAGATTTCTGGGTTGGTTAAAAGTTGTGGGTATAATTTTATCATCTTCATTATTTCGAAAATATCTTATTCCTTTTCTATTTCCTTTTTATTTATCTTTTCAAGTTTTTCTAATAATTCTAATTTATTTGAATCTTTGTGAACTTTATTAACGATAGCCTTGATCTCAGATAATTCCTTCTCCTCCTCATCCTCAAAGTTAATTCCTTCAATATCCTTCAATATCTTCAACATTTATAATAACTCTATCATCCTCAGAATTACCAAAAATATTTTCAATTTTATCCTTACGATTTTCTGAAATCTCATCTTTATCCTCAAGAATATTTTCAATAAAATCTTTCTTATCCTCAGAAATTATTTCAATAATTTCAGGATTATCTTTAAGATTTTTAGATTTGAATTCAGAAAGATTTTCAATTTTGAATTCAGAATTATCCTTAAGATTTTCAAATTTGAATTTAGAGTTATCCTTAAGATTTTCAAATTTGAATTGAGAATTATCTGATTTAATTTTAGAATTAATTTCAGAGATAATTTTATCAAAATTAATTTTAGAAGTAACTTTATCAGAATTAATTTTAGATGTAACTTTATCAGAATTAATTTCAGAGATAATTTTATCAGAATTAATTTTAGAAATTATTAAATTAACATTAATGATTAAACTGTTAATTTCTAAAATTTTAGAATTATCTACATTTTCTAATTGGGCATACAAAGTATTGATTTGACTATCATATGATTGTGCAGGATTTTGAAAAACTTTGGGAATGTAAACTTTGCGTACCTTCGCCGGAACATATTTTTGTAGTGTCCGTACTTTTCACACTTGAAGCATTTGATGTTATTTTTGTTCCTCCGGTCTCCAGGCGCTGGTGCCTCCTTTGCTTCTGGTGAAGAACGAGTCTTACGAGTAGGACACTGATTTTTATAGTGCCCTCTCTCCCTGCACGTGAAGCATATAATATGGAACTTAAAAATAGACATTTAAAAAAAAATTGTACCTGATTCACCCCTGCGCTCTCCCTCAACTCCTGGCGTCTTTGCTCCATTGGCGGTTAGTCCGGTGAAGAGCGGTCTGGCTCTGATACCAATTGTAGGACCGGTGCTGTCGATAGAGGGGGGGGTGAATATCGACCGAAAAAAATCCTTTCATGGAAACTCATAAACTTAAGAGTAATCGTTCTGGATAGAGCGTTAGTAGCATAGCGGAAAATAAAACAGAAAGAATACAAGACAACACAGCGCACGCGGGATTTTTTACTTTGTTCCCAACCCCCCAGGGTCAGTACATCCAAGGCCTATGCACGGGAATGCCTGTCCACTAACGGTCTCCTTTCCGGACTTTCTGAAGGCGGAGAAACCCGTCTTACAGTGCAAAAGTTACAATCAAAAAGAGTTAAACAAATTAAGAACTGAATGTAAATCAAACCAAAAAGAATCGAAGCCTCGGCCGATCTGGATCTCCGAAGTGCTGCGCACTTCCTCCCGGAGCCTCCTTGGTTGCAGAGCTTCATCGTTAGCGCATTTCTTCTGTTTGGAGTGCTCAGAATGATTCTGGAAGTTGTGTATTGAGCCTTGGGGTCGAAGCCTCTTTTATAGGCTTCATTGGGGTGCCTGTGATGACTGGTGCGCCCCAAAGGGCTTGGTCAAAGCTTATCCTCGCGCTGAACTCGCAAAGAAGATAAACCTGCCATATAGGGTGCATGTATTGATGGGGGTGCCTGTATCAATAGGGGCGCCCGGGAAGATGTTTTTCAGCCTCTTTATATTGTTTGCTTGCCTTCTCTTCAGTTTTAGGTACCTGCAAGATACACAAACACAAGACAAACAAGTAGATAATCTTAACCTTAAGGACATGGTTCTGACTTCAGATTTCCACGAAACCCTAGGTCGAACCAACGCAAGTTCCCACCCCCAGGAACGCGCCTTCAACCTACTCCTCTAAGGAGACGGTTGTCACTGTTGGGACCGGGTGCATGTTGACAAGGATACGAGTTCGTAAAATTTAAAATTTTTACATGCAGCGGAAGAGTTTGCATAAAATAATTTCCTAAATTATTTTAACTTCGTATCTAGCATGCAATCTTATAGTGTGTTGACATAATCATAAAATAAAACTTTGTGGAAAAGTAAACTAATTTACTTTATACCTTTCGTAACTCGAAGAAAGGGACGAGATCCAACCGTAGCGTCCCTTGGAAGCTCCGCCTCTATTCGCGTCCACGCCGAGTTCTCTTCGGGATGACTTCGCAAAGTCACGAGTTTTGTACCGACGAGAACTACTAGATTCTCTATAGGCACAACAAAGAAGAACAAGAGAAAAATAGGAAACTCACCAAGAAGAAACGGAATCTAAATTCCGGGAAGAGAGGAGTCGCTATCCGCTTCTTCTTCTTCTTGTTTGGTATCTCCTTCTTGTTGAAGCTCACGGCAACTCACAAGGGGAGGAGAGGGTTGCGCCGACCCTAGTTCTTCAAGAGGGTGCCGGCCCTAAAACTCCAAGAGGGCGCCGGCCCTAGGTGGGGAGAAGAGAAGAGGGAGAAGAGAAAAGAGAGAGGGAGAGCTCTTCACAACTTGATTAGTTGATTGGGAATAAGGGCTTGCCTTTGGTTCCTTTATATAGTAGCAACTCCTTTGCTAAGTCTCCCTCTAAACCGAATTAACGGAATTAGTTATAAGAAATTTATCTTATAAATTCTCTTATTAATTATTCCGTTTAAGCCGAGTCTTATTATAACTAATTTACAATAAAACAAATTCCTCTTCTCTTTAAATTATGGAATAAATTTTATAAGAAATTTATAAACTTTCTTATAATGGAAAAATCAATTTTTAATTGATTTTATAAAATTAAAATAAACCATTTCATGGATTATTTTAACTTCCATAAAAAGAATAAATTTCTACAAATTTATTTATATAAATTTCTTTATACAAATTTATTCATCCATAATTTATAAAATAAATAGCGCTAGATTTATTTTATTAATTAAACCAATTAAATTGGTTTATTCTCCCTTTATTGGCCGGCCACCACAAGGAGGGTTAGCACCCTCTTTGGCCGGACAAACCAACCCGAACCGGTCGCGAATTAAACTCATTTAATTCGCCCAATAAGCCTTCAAAAGACTTAGCCATTTTTAGCTTCCATTGCGCCTCTGATTAACTCAGATTCGACTTATTTCTCTTGATCGGAAAATCCAATTTTCAACTCGTTTTAAATCCCTCGGATTACTCATAGTGCGTGTGACTAAATAGGCTTTCGATTTATGTTGGCCGTCTATAAACAACTAATTATAGAACGATCATGAGTGGCACCTAGTAGTACATCATGATCCCCAATTAATCGAAAGATCAACGGTTTGACCTCAGAAGAAATTATTCTGAAACCCTTCAGCAGCTCTACTAAATCGTGCCCCATTCCCTTCACCACCTTATACCCACTTGGTTCAGGACACGGTCTATGGTGTCAGTCCCCACTAGGCTGACTACGTCACACCTAGCCCAAGTAGTGTCTTTCTCGTCCTTTGGATTTCTAATTACTCTCATGTAAGAGACTCACACTCTAAACATGATATACTCTGGCCAGAGGTTTTGAGTAACAATCCGACGATAGGCCTGGGTATACATCTCCTCGCAAGGAGTGGTGAATCCTTTGTAGGCTATTCAAACATCTTCGGGCACTTCGGCTTATACCCAATCATCCTGGGTCCACACCTCCTTGGAGATGCTTGCTTAAGATGTTAAAGTATAAGTCTCCATGACCAAGATGACTTGAACACCGCAAGTCAAAGGAACATCGCACTTAAGCTGCAGTAAGAACTTCATTGACATATCTTTATAGATAACCATATGAAGTTTTACAGCTAGTCACTCCAATGAACTAGTTCCCTTAACTAGCATCCATGTTTATCTCCGGACATCCCAATGTCACCAGCCAGTGAGAATCAGCTGATTAGAGAATAACCCATGCTAGTCTCAACAGAATCGATAGTGTCTGTTTTTATCAATTCATCGACTAGGGATAATTTCAATACTTCACAATTGCACATATAGAGATAATCACTAGTTGTGATCCCATCACAAATTCTCTTATGCTGTGAGTTGTATTACGGACATTCAGTAGATGAGTTTAAGATCCCAATCAAATACACAAAACATGTATACTCAAATAGTGAATTATCATTTATTAATATAAATGTTTACATCATAAGGCGATTGCCTTAGGACACTTCTCTCATATCACTAACAAACTCCCACTTGGCCTAATGCCAATCGCTACGGTATCCAATACCATAGGCTCTAACATGACCCTCAAACTTGCTTTGAGGCAAGGCCTTAGTTAAAGGATCCGCTATATTCCTTTCAGTGGGAACTCTCTCAATTTGTATGTCATTCCTACTTATAATCTCTCTGATCAGATGATAGCGTCGAAGCACGTGTTTGGATCGCTGATGAGACCTTGGTTCCTTCGCTTGTGCAATAGCTCCATTATTGTCGCAGTAAACCGGCACTGCTTCATCAATGGTTGGAACCACACCAAGTTCTGAGACAAACTTCTTGATCCAAACTGCTTCCTTTGCTGCTTTCGAAGCTGCGATATATTCCGCTTCCGTGGTAGAATCCGCTACGGTGTCTTGTTTAGAACTTTTCCAACTTACTGCGCCTCCATTCAAAGTAAATACGTATCCAGACTATGATTTGGAGTCATCCTTATCTGTCTGGAAACTGGCATCTGTATACCCACGTATTACCATATAAGTACTTAAGGATTATCTTTACAGCCGCCCAATGATCCATTCTCGGATCCGACTGGTATCTGCTTGTGACGCTCAAAGCATACGATACATCGGGCCTTGTACATAACATAGCATACATGATAGATCCTATTGCGGATGCATAGGGAATCTTATTCATGCAAATCCTCTCGTCTTCTGTGCGCGGACACATAGACTTTGAAAGGTTGATCCCATGCCTGATGGGAAGGTAACCTTTCTTGGATTCCGACATGCTAAACCTTTTTAGCACTCGGTCTATATATGTAGACTGCGAAAGACCAAGCAACCGTTTTGATCTATCTCTATAGATTCTAATCCCAAGGATATAGGTTGCTTCTCCCAGTCTTTCATGGAGAAAGTTTTGGACAACCAAATTTTAACTGTTTGTAAAACTGATATATCGTTTCCTATAAGTAAGATGTCATCGACATATAATACTAAGAATACGACTGCACTCCCACTAACCTTCTTGTACACACAAGGTTCGTCAGGATTTTGTGAGAAATCAAACTCTTTGATTGTCTCATCAAAACGGATGTTCCAGCTCCTAGATGCTTGCTTCAGTCCATATATGGATCGTCGAAGCTTGCATACTTTGGTTTTATCAACCGATGTGAAACCTTCAGGTTGTATCATGTATACATCCTCAAGCAGGTTTCCATTAAGGAAAGCTGTTTTCACATCCAATTGCCATATCTCATAATCATAATGAGCTGCTATGGCTAGGAGCATCCGAATGGATTTAAGCATAGCTACTGGCGAGTAGGTTTCGTCATAATCAATTCCTTATTTTTGACGATATCCTTTTGCCACTAGTCTAGCTTTAAAGGTAACTACATTACCTTCCATGTCGATTTTCTTCTTGAAAACCCACTTGCACCCTATGGGCTTAATCCCTTCAGGTGGGTTAACCAAGTCCCATACTTGATTTTCATACATGGAATCCATTTCCGACTTCATGGCTTCAAGCCATTTGTCCCTTTCTGAACTTTTCAGAACATCTTCATAATTGATAGGTTCATCATTGCCAATGAGCAACACGTCGTTCGTTTCACTTACGAGAAATCCGTATCTCTCTGGAATGTTGCGTGTCCTATCAGACCTACGAAGAGGTGGTGTAGTTTTAGGTTCAACTGATAGCTCATCACTATGAATTATTGGTTGTGGGCCTAGACTAGGTGTCCCTGTAATGTCTATTGGAGTTTCTTGAACTTTATCAAGTTCAATCCCACTCCCACTATTTTCTTGTAAAAGAAATTCTTTTTCTAGAAATACAGCATGCCTTGAAACAAACACCTTTTGTTCCAAGGGATGATAGAATTGGTAACCCTTCGTTTCCTTAGGGTATCCAATAAATAGACATTTATCAGACTTAGCATCCAATTTGTCTGATACAGTCCGCTTCACATAAGCGGGACAACCCCATATCTTAAGGTGAGTTAAGTGAGGTTTCTTACTATTCCATATCTCATATGGAGTAGTAGAGACTACCTTGGTCGGGACTCTGTTTAGCAAGTAAACAGCTGTCTTTAGTGCATAGCCCCAAAAGGATTTTGGAAGAGTTGCATGATTCATCATAGACCTAACCATGTCCATCAAGGTTCGGTTTCGCCTCTCAGATACACCATTATGCTGTGGTGTATATGGCGGAGTCCATTGGGATAATATCCCATTGTCCCTTAGATATTCTTGAAACTCTTGACTTAAGTATTCACCACCCCGATCGGATCGAAGTATTTTAATACTTTTGCCAAGTTGTTTCTCTACTTCATTTCTGAACTCTTTGAATTTATCAAAAGCTTCAAATTTGTGTTTCATCAAGAACACGTACCCGAATCGTGAGTGATCATCGATAAAGGTGATGAAGTAGTTATAGCCTCCTTGTGCAAGAGTTGACATTGGTCCACATACATCAGTATGTATTAGACCAAGCAATTCTCCCACTGGATTACCTTTTCCGGAAAAGGGTAATTTGGTCATCTTGCCTTTTAAGCATGATTCGCATGTATCAAATGAACCGGGTTCAAATGATTCCAAAATTCCACATCGGTGTAATTCGGTCATGCGTTTCTTACTTATATGGCCAAGACGACAATGCCAAGTGTAGGAGTCTATTCGATTATCTATTCGAGCACGTTTGTTGCTAACTTTGATATTGAAAACGTCACTGGATAAATCTAACGTGTAGATGCCATTGCACAAAATTCCATTCCCATAAAGAACGCCATTTAAAGTTATGTAACAACAATTGTTACTAAAAGTTAAATGGTAACCTTTTTCATTCAAACATGAAATAGATATAATGTTCTTTATTAACGAAGGAACAAAATAGCAATTATCCAATTCTAAGACAAGTCCAGACGGGAGCTTTAGCAAATATGTTCCGATGGCAATAGCAGCAACCTTTGCTCCATTTCCAACTCGCAAATTCGCTTCTCCCTTGACGAGCCTTCTTCTATTCCTTAGCCCCTTTATGTCATTACATATCTGTGAGCCACACCCAGTATCAAGTACCCAGGTATTTGAGGAAATAGAGTGACATTCAATAACGAAGATACCTAAAGAAGATGGGGCATCGGATGCCTTCTTCTTCAAGGACTCAAGATAAACCTTGCAGTTTCTTCGCCAGTGACCCTCCTTGCCACAATGATGGTAAGTGTCTTTTGGGGGTTTTGCGGTCTTTTTGGCCTTTTTCTTCTTTCCCTTATTCTGTTCTTTGGCCTTCCTCTTAGAACCTTTCTTAGAGGAACCAACTAACAGTACCGTCTTTAGATCCTGCTTTACAGAAGGCTCTAAAGTCTTCAGCAGGTTGAGCAACTCAGGAAACTGGTCTGGAGTTGCATTTTCGGGAGGACGGTTGGGAAGTTGATCTTCAAGGACATAAGCAAGCTTCTCTGCCTTAAGGACTATCCTCAGGTTTCAAAGCCAGTCCATGAAGTTTGGCCCAGTTAGTTTATTGGTGTCCAAAATGGAACGCAAGTTTAATGAAGACATGATCGAGTGATTAATCTAGAAATACAAATTGAGATTATGTGAGAAGATTTATTAAGAATGTATCAACATACATAAATTAAATCCTATTTATTTTACGAATTGAATCACCCTTATTATCAATTCGGGAGATTGTAGGAACATCTCCAAATAGGTTGATATCCAACCATAGATAAGAACCACCATGGCTGTGGCCATCAAGTTTTTCTTAGCTATGAAGGTAGGTAATTTTACCGATTACACATCACATATATGTAACTATCACTTTATGCTATCAACTAATTGAATGTTTGCATAAATCATTGAGTTGTTAACTCATTAACAAGTATGTATCATTATACATAGCACCCAACTGCACCTCTCTTTACATCGACCTTAGCTGTGGCACAACAAATCGATGCTCCAAGCTTAAGGCTGACCCATTAATCAAGAAATAGTTTTAACATGGTTGGAGCTCATTCAACCGCTTAGTCAGGCTTGGATGTGTCCAACAACCAAAACTAATGATTGACCTCTGACTCGAACTATATTATTCATAAACTAATTCCATGGTTTGAACATGTTGAGGTTCAAGTCGGGCATGGATGTGTCCATCAACCCAATCGAGAAACAAAACTCCGGTTCTAACCATATTAATGGAAGGTGTTAGCCTTAATATTTTGTAAGGGGTTTTTGGGTCTCATCTTTTCTAAGCACATTCATGACATAGAATTATGTCATGACTAACGATTTCTTTAATAAAGTATGTATGTGACTTAATTTATCAAGTCTCATGAATTAAATTAGGAACCGGATTTCCTAATTATAATTTCATACTTTATTAAAGGAATTATTTTGGGAAACAATTTCCTAAATTGTCATAATTAATTTCGGAAATAATATGTTCAAGACTTTGATTTCTCTAAATCAAATCTTATTAAATTAAGAGACAAATCCCTTAATTCAACTACATATTATTTTCATGAAAATCATATTTAAGAATACTCTATAGGAAACCATGTTCCTAATTAATTTTGGAGACAACAATATGTAAGAGCATCACCTCTTCAACATATTTTATTCATGGATTTAATTAATTACAACAAATTGTTTTCTAAGGGTGGCTCCCCGAGGCTCAGATACCCAAAGAAAAGTAATATGTTGTAAATCTAATTGGACGGCTCCCCGAAGCTCAATCCAAATCAAACATGACAATTTCAATTAAAAATTGGGAAATTAAATTACAACAACTAACTTTAAATTGGACGGCTCCCCGAGGCTCAATCCAAAATAAAGAATTTTGTTGTCAATTTAAAAACCAATTCAAATTTAATTGTCAATTAACTGTCCATGAATTTGTCTAGACTTTCTCAAAAGAAAGTGCCCAAAATTGCGAGATTTCAAAATTAATTTTTCAGAATGATTGTAAGTTTCTGGTAAAAAGAAAACTTACATATTTCCAAAAATTGGAAAATTTCTAAAATAGAAAAATTTCTAAAATTTGGAAAGTTTCCAAAGATGGGAAGTTTTCACAATTATCATAAAATTTCAGAAACTAGAAAATTTCAAAAGTTTGCAAAATTTCATGAGGATTTCCAAACTTCGAAATTCCTAAATCTAAAATTTATTATAATTGGAAAGTTTTCATAATTGAAAATTTTTCCGAAATTAAGATCATGACAAAGTTTTTCACAAAACAATTATATGATAATGTCGAACACTAACCGGCTCTGATACCACTGTTGGGACCGGGTGCATGTTGACAAGGATACGAGTTCGTAAAATTTAAAATTTTTACATGCAGCGGAAGAGTTTGCATAAAATAATTTCCTAAATTATTTTAACTTCGTATCTAGCATGCAATCTTATAGTGTGTTGACATAATCATAAAATAAAACTTTGTGGAAAAGTAAACTAATTTACTTTATACCTTTCGTAACTCGAAGAAAGGGACGAGATCCAACCGTAGCGTCCCTTGGAAGCTCCGCCTCTATTCGCGTCCACGCCGAGTTCTCTTCGGGATGACTTCGCAAAGTCACGAGTTTTGTGCCGACGAGAACTACTAGATTCTCTATAGGCACAACAAAGAAGAACAAGAGAAAAATAGGAAACTCACCAAGAAGAAACGGAATCTAAATTCCGGGAAGAGAGGAGTCGCTATCCGCTTCTTCTTCTTCTTGTTTGGTTTCTCCTTCTTGTTGAAGCTCACGGCAACTCACAAGGGGAGGAGAGGGTTGCGCCGGCCCTAGTTCATCAAGAGGGTGCCGGCCCTAAAACTCCAAGAGGGCGCCGGCCCTAAGTGGGGAGAAGAGAAGAGGGAGAAGAGAAAAGAGAGAGGGAGAGCTCTTCACAACTTGATTAGTTGATTGGGAATAAGGGCTTGCCTTTGGTTCCTTTATATAGTAGCAACTCCTTTGCTAAGTCTCCCTCTAAACCGAATTAACGGAATTAGTTATAAGAAATTTATCTTATAAATTCTCTTATTAATTATTCCGTTTAAGCCGAGTCTTATTATAACTAATTTACAATAAAACAAATTCCTCTTCTCTTTAAATTATGGAATAAATTTTATAAGAAATTTATAAACTTTCTTATTATGGAAAAATCAATTCTTAATTGATTTTATAAAATTAAAATAAACCATTTCATGGATTATTTTAACTTCCATAAAAAGAATAAATTTCTAAAAATTTATTTATATAAATTTCTTTATACAAATTTATTCATCCATAATTTATAAAATAAATAGCGCTAGATTTATTTTATTAATTAAACCAATTAAATTAGTTTATTCTCCCTTTATTGGCCGGCCACCACAAGGAGGGTTAGCACCCTCTTTGGCCGGACAAACCAACCCGAACCGGTCGCGAATTAAACTCATTTAATTCGCCCAATAAGCCTTCAAAAGACTTAGCCATTTTTAGCTTCCATTGCGCCTCTGATTAACTCAGATTTGACTTATTTCTCTTGATCGGAAAATCCAATTTTCAACTCGTTTTAAATCCCTCGGATTACTCGTAGTGCGTGTGACTAAATAGGCTTTCGATTTATGTTGGCCGTCTATAAACAACTAATTATAGAACGATCATGAGTGGCACCTAGTAGTACATCATGATCCCCAATTAATCGAAAGATCAACGGTTTGACCTCAGAAGAAATTATTCTGAAACCCTTCAGCAGCTCTACTAAATCGTGCCCCATTCCCTTCACCACCTTATACCCACTTGGTTCAGGACACGGTCTATGGTGTCAGTCCCCACTAGGCTGACTACGTCACACCTAGCCCAAGTAGTGTCTTTCTCGTCCTTTGGATTTCTAATTACTCTCATGTAAGAGACTCACACTCTAAACATGATATACTCTGGCCAGAGGTTTTGAGTAACAATCCGACGATAGGCCTGGGTATACATCTCCTCGCAAGGAGTGGTGAATCCTTTGTAGGCTGTTCAAACATCTTCGGGCACTTCGGCTTATACCCAATCATCCTGGGTTCACACCTCCTTGGAGATGCTTGCTTAAGAAGTTAAAGTATAAGTCTCCATGACCAAGATGACTTGAACACCGCAAGTCAAAGGAACATCGCACTTAAGCTGCAGTAAGAACTTCATTGACATATCTTTATAGATAACCATATGAAGTTTTACAGCTAGTCACTCCAATGAACTAGTTCCCTTAACTAGCATCCATGTTTATCTCCGGACATCCCAATGTCACCAGCCAGTGAGAATCAGCTGATTAGAGAATAACTCATGCTAGTCTCAACAGAATCGATAGTGTCTGTTTTTATCAATTCATCGACTAGGGATAATTTCAATACTTCACAATTGCACATATAGAGATAATCACTAGTTGTGATCCCATCACAAATTCTCTTATGCTGTGAGTTGTATTGCGGACATTCAGTAGATGAGTTTAAGATCTCAATCAAATACACAAAACATGTATACTCAAATAGTGAATTATCATTTATTAATATAAATGTTTACATCATAAGGCGATTGCCTTAGGACACTTCTCTCATATCACTAACAGTCACCCAGTCCATTCGGGTGGACTTTTGCTTAGCCTCCGATACTCTCGGATCTCGAGAGGTTCGACCCTCGACCCATCTCTACTTCTGTCCTTGGTCATCGCTCAGCTATGATGCTCAATCCCTCGGACCAACACTTCGTGCCCAAACCCTAGGTCTAGATCTTTGGTGGCCAACCCTCGGCCAGGACTTCGTACACAATTCCCCGAACCAGGTCTTCGGTGCCCAACCCTTGGCCAGGACTTCGTGCCCAATTCCCCAAACCAGGTCTTCGTGCCCAGCTTCACTCACCAGGTCTTGGTGGCCAGCTTCACTCACCAGGTCTTAGTGGCCAGCTTCACTCACCAGGTCTTAGTGCCCAATTCCTTGAATCAGGACTTCGTGCCTAGTTTAACTAGGAATTTTCTTCACTTTATTACACTTTTCTTGACTAACCCTTCCCTTGTACAATGTATCACTGACTTAAGTATATTGTCAAACATTGAAACATTTAGAGGAGGGCATCACTGATGCAAATTGCACCAACTGTCTCCCCCTTTTTGATGTTTGACAAAATCTTAAGTTAGATTGGATGAAAGGGCTAAACCTTGAAAAACTGATCTATGTTTTGAAAAATATGTTTTTGATCTTTTGGGAGAAAAAGAAAAAACTTCTAACTTAAGCTTACTTTCCCCCTTTTTGAAAAACATTTTGTTCCCTCTACGGGGAACGCATCCTCACCTACTCCTCTCGGGAGAGTTTATCTTTTTGCCAACCGGCTCCTTCGGTTGGACTTTTGCCCAGCTTCACTCACCAGGTCTTCATGCCCAATCCGCAACCAAGACTTAGTGCTCAGCTTCACTCACCAGGTCTTCGGTGCCCAGTCCCCGACCAGGTCATAGTGCCCAGCTTCACTCACCAGGTCTTAGTGCCCAGCTTCACTTACCAGGTCTTAGTGCCCAATTCTTAGAACCAGGGCTTAGTGCCTAGTGTACCTAGGACTTTTCCTGTACGCTTGATTAATCTTGTTAGATCACAACTCACCCTAACTTTTGAACCCTTTGCCATTATCAAAATACAGATTTGACTTTGGTGCTTCCGGCACCAACAATCTCCGCCTTTTTGATTTATGGCAACACGGTTCAAAAAGATAAGAAAAACATTTTATAGCACATCTAACAAGCAAGATTATCTTAAAATCTTAAAAGAATTTTCATTTATCTCCCCCTGAAATAATCATTCACCCCGTCAAACAAGCATTCAATTTTTGTAAAACTTCTAAGTGCTTTTAAGTTTGACTAAGTGTTTTGCAAAAACATTTTACCAAAAAACTTTTTACACTTAGACTATTTTCACTTAGACAAGTTTTGCAAGCCTAAATTTTGGTTTAAAAAAATTTTTACTTACAAGGCTTTGCAAAAAGAATTTTACTAAAACAAATTTTAAAAGGGTTTCAATTTTTGCACACTTTGAAAGATTTCGCATAAGAACAGTTTGTGCAAAAAAATATTTTACTTGAAACAAAAACTCTTTAAGGAATTTTTTAAACATGTTTTCACAAAGATTTGTTCTCTAAGATAAACTTTACTTAGAAATATTTGCCAAAAATTTTAAAAGGTTTTTGCACTTAGAAAAAATTTTGAAGCACTTAGAAAATTTTTTTGAAGCACTTAGAAAAATTTTTTGAAGCACTTAGAAAAATTTTAAAGCACTTAAAATTTTACTTTACTTTTTGCAGCAGAGTTAAAAATTTGAAAAATTTTGAAAAAGATTTTCACTCTCCTTTCTCTCCCCCTTTGCCATATATAAAAAAAAATTGATAACAACTATTGCAAGTTAATTTTGAATTAGAGCTAGTTACAAAATTGGAAGTCCATATTGAACCAGCTCTAGTGAAGTCAAGTAAAACAAACCAATTAATCTGACTCCGTTCGGGTCCTATCTAACACAGTTATCTACTTACTAACTGTTATAAAATAGTAGTTTTCACTAGGGTTAGTCAAGTTAAGTGATCTGATCAAGTTAATTTGCTAAGCTTGAACACTTAACTTGATTGTTGTTCAATTTGTATTTATCGCCCCAATTACTGCAGATGTACTGACTTAAAGCATCTTGAATCAAGGCATAGACCTAAGCATTTCAACCCAGTTTAGGTTATCACTCAAAGTACCCTAAGGTGCTTGTGAGATGCTGGTTTCTAGATCTATAGGTGCATGCAGTTCTAGGGTTAGGGCCTAAGCTACGTCCATTTTGCTTAAAAACCCTAATTTTGAAGGGGGTAAGTTTTTGAAAAACTAAGTCGGAAAATCATTCTAAATTTCAATAACTCGATGAAAGAAATGATTTTAAAGAAATATAAATTTTAATTTTTTTAAAAAAAATTGAAAATTGAACATATTTTTGAAACACAATATAGAATAGTCCTATTCTACTAAGCACAACCCTAACTGCCTTCTTAGTAAGCTAAACTCATATTCAGGTAAGGGTTTGGTAAAAACGTCCGCTAAGTTGGATTTTGAGTCCACATGCATAAGTACTATTTCGCCCCTGGCTACATGATCCCTTACAAAATGATGTTTGACTTCAATATGTTTTGTTCGGGAGTGCTGAATTGGATTCTTAGTTAAATTGATTGAACTAATGTTATCAATAAAAACTCAGGTTTGAGTGTAGTCAAGCTGGAAATCCTTAAGAGTGTGCATCATCCATAAAAGTTGTGCGACGCACTCTCCTAGGGCAACATATTCTGCTTCGGTTGTGGATAAGGCTATGCAATGTTGCTTTCTACTACACCAGCTGACTAGACTATGTCCTAATAATTGGTAACTTCCATTTTTACTCTTTCTATCTAACTTACACCCAACAAATTAGCGTCAGAATATCTTGATAGTTCAAAAGTTGAAGTCCTAGGTGTAACGACCCTCTCTTACTAACATTGACCTTATAGGGCCGTCACATTAACTTACTGCTGGGCCAAAACCAATCAAATTTAAAAAAAGAATAAGTAAATTTAATTCTTATTAGCTTTGGCAGGATTTGAACCCTAGACCTTTTCTTTGCAATGCCCAAGCACTAACCATCAACCCTACAACTCTTTTTCCTTTAAATTGGCACCAATTGACTGATAAGTTATCAGTCGACTGGTCTTTCTGTTCCCTCAGGGAGTCGACTGATACCTGCATCAGTTGACTAATACGCCTGCAATTGCAGTTTCCAGGTTCAGAAACACTGATCAAGTGCACCAATGCATTCTATTTCGACTACACAACAATATAACAGACTCATAAACATATAACCCACATAATTGGACTCAATCTTACTCCATTTGCATGCATTTCAAACTCCAAATTAACTACTCAACTTAAAGTCTTTGCGGAAGTAAACTACTAACTTAAATTCAAAAATACTCATAAAGTTCTATTGTTTAGAGTTTAAAACACTAAACAAAACTCATCCTAGAGGATCTCACTCCATGGTTCCGCTGCGCTACTAACATGAATCATCCATCCTTGAGCCTCCTTGCCTTATATCTTTTCTTTACCTTTATCTGCAATAAAAGGATGCAACTATAAGAAAATTGCTTAGTAAGTAGATACCTAACTCACAAAACATGCATTCGATATAAAACATGTGCATGCTCACTTTGAAACATATGTAACTGAAAATGCTATTCTTTAACATGAAAAAAATAAAATGCTAATGCATACATTTGTAACAATTGCTTACATTAGAAAACTTTGCTTGAACTGAAAATGCTTAACTTGAAATGAACAATACTTGTTATGGAAATCTTGAAACTTATCTTATAATTCATATACTTCAAAATAATAAACATCCTTTCTTTGGGCCCGGCATAGTACCAATGCGCGCATCCCTAACAGGTTTCGGGGTAGCTCGCCACCGAACCCTAATAGAGCATGTACTAGACTCGTCTAGATCTTATGGTCCTCGGCCCAGTACATGCCAAAAGAAGACCTCGATCTTACAAAGTGATATACTTAAACTTGTACTCATACATATACTTAAAATGCATACTTAGCATATTCTTTGCACTTAAAAGTAATGTTCCCAAAACTTATTTTGAAACACATCAAGACCTTGGTCTTGTACTTACATAAAACCTTAGTCCTAGAACTCGTTCTAGGACTTAATAAGACCTCGGACTTACTCAGAACTTTTATCGAGCACCTTGTGTGCCCTACGCCCAAAACTTGTTTGGGGTAAATCAAGACCTTGGTCTTGCTAAACTCATGATCACACACACAAAAGAAACTTAGAATCAAGTTCTACTACACTAGAAACCATACGAAAACTACTTTTACTGCAGGTGAGTGATCTACTTACATCCTTATGCTTCTAAACTTACTACACAGACGTAGAAAGTAGCGTGGTGCTCCCCGTTCACTTCCCTCGTGCGATCCGGCTCTTGGGCGCAAGAAGAGAAGAAAACCCTAGAGGTCCTTCTCTTGTTTTCGCAGGGGAAAATGAAGAAGGAAAAGCCTTTGGTTTTCCCCTCTTTCTATTTCCTTATATAATAAGTGGAAGTTGAAGCATCACTCATAAAGGACACTTACTATTAGTTATCTAATATCAATTTCATATTCCAATGAGATGATTTAGTAACCCGACTGGAAATTCAAAACTAACCCTTATCGTAGGTTGCGAGTTCAACTCCTTAATCCGACCCCTTTAAAAGAAATTTTTAGTTTCCTTTTGTTTATTTTGGAAAAATTTTGAAAAATTTAGGTGTTACACTAGGATACCAAATCCCTACATTTAGGGTACCTTTAATGTATCTTAGATCTCTTTTTAGGGTTGCTAAGTGGGATTCCTTAGCACAGGTTCAGTATCTAGCACACATTCCTACAGAAAATAAGATATCAGGTCTACTAGCGGTTAAGTACAGTAGGCTACCAATCATACTTCGGTATAATTTCAGGTCAACAGGTTTACCCTCCGGGTCATTATCTATTTTGACATTCGTAACCATTGGGGTATTTAAGCTTTTAGAATTGTCCATTTTGAATTTCTTTATCAATTCCTTAGCATATTTGGATTGGTGGACATAATTACCACCCCTAGTTTGTTTAATTTGTAGACCTAAGAAGAAATTAAGCTCACCTACCAAACTCATTTCAAATTCACTCTCCATGATTTTTACAAATCTTTTAGAAAATTAGAGTTAATAGATCCAAATATTATATCATCAACATATATTTGTGCGATAAAAATATTTTTTTCTAAGGTTTTAACAAAAAGTGTGGAGTCAATTTGACCTTGGTTAAATTCCTTAGAAATTAAGTAGGTTGATAAGCGTTCATACCAAGCCCTAGGTGCTTGCTTCAACCCATAATGTACTTTTCTAAGTTTAAATACATATTCAGGTTTTTCTATGTCCTCAAATCTTGGGGGTTGTCCTACATAAACTTCTTCTTTAATGAACCCATTGAGAAAAACAGACTTGACATCTATTTGGTATAGTTTAAATCCTCTATGGGCTGCAAAAGCTAATAACATTCTAATTGACTCAAGTCTGGCTACTAGGGCATAGGTTTCGTCATAGTCTAACCCTTCGACCTAACTAAACCCTTTAGCTACTAAGCGGGCTTTATTTCTAACAATTTCCCCTTGATCATTTAGTTTATTCCTAAAAACCCACTTAGTGTATATAATATATTTTCCCTCAGGGTAGGTACTAATTCTCAGACTTGATTTCTTTCAAATTGGGTTAGGTCCTCTTGCATAGCTATGATCCAATCTGGGTCAGGTAGGGCTTTTTCTATAGTCTTAGGTTCAATTTTTGAAATAAGTGCGATCTGACTAAGATTTCTATAGGAAGACCTAGTTCTGACTCCTAAGGTTGGATCACCTATAATTTGATCAGAAGGATGATTCAGTCTGGGTTTCTTTGTTCTTCTAGGACTATGTTCAGCCTCAGGTTCGGCTGGATGGTTTGGCTCAGTGTTTGGTTCAACTACTTGGGTTGGTTCAGTTATTGATTCAGTTGATACCTCAGTTATTGGTTCAAGTGATAATTCATTTAATGGTTCAATTAGAGGTTCAATTGTTGGTACAATTGTTGGTTCATTATCTTCGTGATCAAGTTTTGATTGGTTTAAATTTTGATTATCAAATTTTGGTTCAACCTCTTCGTCAAAGATTAAGTTGGTTGTTTCTTCTATTTTGTGAGTTTGTTTATTATAAACCCTGTAGGCTCTACTAGTTGTTGAGTATCCTAGAAAGGTCCCTAGGGTAGACTTTGATTGGAACTTACCTAGGTAATCCTTAGTATTTAAGATATGAACACTGCACCCAAAAACCCTTAAATAGTGTAAGTTAGGTAATCTGTGATAATAGAGTTCATAGGGGGTTTTATTATGCCTTTTATTAATTAGGACCCTATTTTGGATATAACACGTCGTATTTACCGCTTCTGCCCAAAATTGGTTAGCTAGGTTATATTCATTTAGCATAGTCCTTGCAGCTTCCTAGAGGGTTCTATTCTTTCTCTCAGCTATGCCATTTTGTTGGGGGGTTCTAGGACAGGAGAACTCATGAATATACCCATTGATTTTGCAAAATTGATCAAACTTTTGATTTTCAAACTCTCCTCCATGATCACTCCTAAGTCTTTTAATTTTAGTATCATTTTGATTTTCAATTATTTTGCATAAGTCATTAAATAAATTAAAGGTTTCATCCTTAGATCAAGAACCTAACCCAGTTAAACCTAGAGTAATCATCGATAATTACTAAGCAGTATCGATTCCCGCTTAGTGACTTGGCTCTATGTGAATCAAATAGGTCAAGGTATAGGAGCTCAAGTGTGGTTTGGGTTAAGTCTGATTGAGTTGGTTTATAAGTTGACTTAGTTTGTTTGCCTTGTTTACATGAGTTACAAATTGTGTTTTCAAAGTTCTTGATTTTGGGTACACCTTTAATTAAACCAAGTTGGGTAATTTTAGAAATCAGTTTGACATACGTGTGACCTAACCTCCTATGCCAAAGGTTAAATTCTTCTAATTGAGTCAAAAAGCATTTGGATACTATAGGTAAGTTAATAGTATAGACGTTGTTTTTCCTAGTACCCTTAAGTATTATCTCTGAGTCTTGGAGGTTTCTAATAAGGCAGTCAGAGTTGGTGAAAGTCACTATATAACCAGTATCACAGAGTTGACTAATGCTAAGCAAATTGAATTTAAAATTTTCAACTAAAAGTACTTTCTTAATAATAAAGTCAGAATTAAGTTCAATGTTACCTAACCCAATTACTTTGAGTGTAGCATTGTTGTCAAATGCTACTAAGTCTAGGTTTTTGAACTTGATTTGGGTGAATTTCAATTTATCCCCAGTCATGTGTCTGGGGCATCTACTATCCAACATCCACTGGTCCAAATCTTTATGTTCCTACACATAAAGTATGTATTTGATTTGGATCCATTAGAAGTAGGGATAGATTAAATTGAATTTCACTACCTAGTCTGTCTCACCCATATCTAATGTTATCAAACATGTTAACATTATGGGTTTTGTGAGACAGGTTTTAAAAAGGTTTAAATTTTTGAAAAACGATTAATTTTGAAAATGTTGAATTAATTTTGAAAACAAAATTGTTGAGTTTAGGATTATTGATTTTGAAAATATGTTTTAATCTAGGATTAATTGAAATTTATGTTAGATTAAAATTTATCAAATAGTAAATTGAATTTGAATTTCGAAAATTGGCTTCCAGGTATTGGCGAGGCACAGAGGCCTTCTTTGGCCGTAGCCTTATTGGAGCAACAACCCTTTTCTTGACAAAACCTTTTATCGAAATTACATTTTCAAATTATTTCTTGAAAAAGTTTGGTCTAACTAGTTTAGGTCTTGGATCGGTAGCTTCGGCTAGTTCCATCAGACTAAACAGACCGAGTAGGGTATGCCTTACCCTACTTGACCTTATTAGAAAGGCTTCCGTAACGTACTATCATCTCACCTCCACCTAATACTATGTTGTTCAAATTTCAAATAAACAGTTTGTCCTTAAACTATTCCTAAGTCTAAACATAATAATAACATTGCAAAAAAAAATAAACAAGCAAGCAGGCAAAAAAAAATCATCTAATTATAAATATGGTCTTTATATTGGCCAATACTGGTTTGGTCCAGCTTGTTTAGTTAAACATAGCTTAGGGACCCATGCTTGGTCTTGGGATCAAGGTTGGTTCAATACAGAATAATACGACCGTTGTCGTGATTTGGTTCGATATCCTAGTCCGGATCGATTGAGAACAGACTTCTATTTTCCAAGGATCATGTCAAGACCCTTGGAACCCAAATAAATCATTCTAAGGCAACCCTGAGCTCCTTGACTTGAGTTTTCAAGGAGGAATTCTCTTCCTCAAGTTTTTTAACTTGAGTTGAGTTTCCTTCTTGAATTGACTTAGTCAAGAGACTCGAGTTGACTTCCTCTTTCAGGAGTTTTACTTCTTGTTAGAGGGACTCAACCTGGATTTTCACTTTCGCCAAGTTTTGGGACAGATAAGAAATTAATTTAGATAATTCAGATTCTGGGTAACCTCTTACCGTGATTTGTCCGTCCTCCGAGATTGTGAGTCTTTCGTTGTTGACATCCTTGTCTGGTTCCAATTCTAATCCAGAGTCGATGTCTTCCGAGGTGGTCAGGGTGAGTAGGTTTTCATGCGGGACTTCTTCTTCTTCTTCGGAGGATGACTCGTCCCAGGTGGCTTGAAGAGCCTTCTTCCTCCGCGCCTTCTTGTTTTCCTTTTGGTTGGGGCACTCCGATTTGAAGTGTCCCTTCTGGTTGCACTCGTAGCAGGTGATGTTGCTTTTGCTCTTCTAACATGTTGAAGGTTCCGCTAGATCTTCCTTTCTCCGGCATGATTTCTTCTAGCTCATTTGGTACATAAGTTCTTTGTAATAATCGTGAGCTAGCCGGACCAATTTGGGACGATCCCCTTCACTGTCGTCTGATTCCGAGTCTGAGTCGGATTCGGGTACTGGTTGAGGTTTTTCTTCGAAGTTTTTTCCTGAGTTTTACCTGCAACAAAAGCTATAGCCTTCTCGACCAAAGTAGTATTAGTTTATTCATGCAGTTCTAACTCAGAAAATAACTCATCTAATTTTATTTCTGAGAGATTCCTGGAAACCTTGTAGGCATCCACCATAGATGCCCATAGTGAGTTTCTCGGGAATGAATTCAAAGTATACCTTATTGGGTCACAGTTTTCAACCTTGTGACTTATGGTGTGCAGCCCGTTCATCAGCTCCTAGATCCTGGCATGGAGTTGAGCTGCAGTCTTGCCATCGTGCATCTTTATTGTAAAGAGTCTGTTGAGAAACAGATCTCTTTTGCTGATTCTGGTGTCAGATGTACCTTCATGTAGCTCAATCAGCTTATTCCAGAGCTCCTTAGCGCTGCTGAAGGGTCCTACACGGTTCAACTCCTCTTTTGTTAGGCCGCATTGTAAAGATTGGGTAGCTTTCGCGTCGGCCTCGATCTTCTTCTTTAGTGGGTCATCCCTCTCGGTATAGTGTTGCACCACACCTTGTGCATTTTTCGGAATTTCCAGTCCAGACTGGATAATGATCCACATGTCCACCTGAGTTTTCAGGTGGACTTCGATAGAGGGGGGGTGAATATCGACCATAAAAATCTTTTGCAGAAACTCGTAAACTTTCATTCGTTCTAAATAGAGTGTTAGTAGCACAGCGGAAAACAAAAAGAACTAATAAGCAACACAGCGCACGTAGGATTTTTTACTTGGTTCCCAACCCCCCAGGGTCAATACATCCAAGGCCTAATCACGGGAATGCCCGTCCACTATTGGTATCCTTTCCGGACTTTTCGGAGGCGGAGAAACCCATCTTACAGTGCAGAAATTACAATCAGAATATATAAAAATAAGTGCAGAATTTTAAAATTCAATCCAAACAAAAGTTGAAGCTCGGCCGATCTGGACCTCCGAAGTGCCGCGCACTTCCTCCTGGAGCCTCCTGGTCGTAGAGCTTCATCGTTAGTGCTTTGTCGTCACTTGGGAGGCTTAGAATCATTCCGGAAAGTTGTGTTTTGAGCTGAGGGGTTGAAGCCCCTTTTATAGTGTTCATTGGGGCGCCTGTGATGACTGGGGTGCCTCAAAGGTCTTGGTCAAAGTTTATCTCCTCGCCGAACTTGCCGCAGCAGATAACCCTCTTGACCAGGGTGCCCTGGACCTCCCAGGTGCCTCGTTGAACTTGGTTAAAGCTTATCTCTGCTTCAAACTCGCAGCAGCAGATACAGCTTTCAACCAGGGCACCTGTATCATTGGGGGCACCTGAAAGAAGACTGCTTTTGGCTCCTTCCATTGAGGCTCCCCAGTTGATGGGGGCGCCTAGCTCCTTTAGGGCGCCCCCTTCAATGGGGGTGCTTAGCAGGCTGGCTTCCAGCTTCGTTGTGTGTTGTTTCCCTGCTTTGTCTTCCATTCTAGGTACCTGCAAGATACACGAATACAAAGCAAACACATATACAACCTTAGCCTTAATGAGATGGTTCTGACATCGGATTTTCACAAAACCCTAGGTCGAACCGACGCAAGTTCCCACCCCTAGGAACGCTCCTTCAACCTACTCCTCTCAGGAGACGGTTGCCACCATGTCCCTTCGGGTGGACTTTTGCTTAGCCTTCGATACTCTCGGATCTCGAGACGTCCGAACCTCGACCCGTCTCTACTTCTATCCTTAGTCATCGCTTAGCTAAGTTGCTCAATCCCTCGGACCAAGACTTCGTGCACAAACCCTAAGTCCAGGACTTCGGTGCCCAACCCTCGGCCAGGACTTTGTGCCCAATTCCTAAAACCAGGTATTCGGTGCCCAACCCTTGGCCAGGACTTCATGCCCAATTCCTCGAACTAGGTCTTAGTGCCCAGCTTCACTCACCAGGTCTTAGTGCCCAGCTTCACTCACTAGGTCTGAGTGCCTAGGTTAACTAGGATTTTTGTTCATTTTGTTACACCTTTCTTGACTAATCCTTCCCTTGTTCAATGTATCACTGACTTAAGTATATTGTTAAACATTGAAATACTTAGAGGAGGACATCACTGATGCAACTTGCACCAACAATCTCCCCTTTTTGATGTTTGACAATATCTTAAGTTAGATTGGCTGAAAGGACTAAACCTTGAAAAAAAATAATCTATGTTTTGAAAATACCTTTTGATCTTTGGGAGAAAAACATTTCTAAGATAAGCTCACTCTCCTCTTTTAGAAAAAGATTCATTGATCCTTTGGGAAGAAACAAAAATTTTCTAACTTAAGCTCTCACTCTCCCCCATTGTCATACATCAAAAAAATGACCAAAACACTTGCACAAATAATAAAAGATTTTCTTTTGAAAGTACCTAGTATAATTTTTAAAATCATAGCAGAGAGCTAGGTTTAACAAGAACAATTGCACCAGCAAATTACACCTTGAAAAGTATTGTGCATAAAAAAATATTTTGTATTTTCAAAAAATTTAGAAAATTTTTCACTTAAGAAAAATATTGCCTTGAAAAAAAAAATTCTATTGAGAAAGATTTTCAAAAGGAATTGCATACTTAAATGATTTTTCCATAGAAAAAATATGCATTTTTTTCAAAAAATATTTCACTTAGAGTGTACGAAACCTTATACTTTGAAAGATATTAAGCTTGAAAAAAAATGATACTTTTAAAATATCGTTGAAAAATATAAGTCACTTTGAAAGATATTCAGCATTTTTGGAAACATATAAGTACTTTTTGAAAAATATTATGCATTTTTTGAAAAATATAAGTATTTTCGAAAAATATTATGAATTTGAAAAACATAAGTACTTTTTGAAAAATATTATGAATTTGAAAAACATAAGTACTTTTTGAAACATATTATGAATTTGGAAAAAAAATTTACTTAACTTATATTTTGAAAGTACTTATAAAAAAATTATTTTTTAAAACATAATATTTTACTTGACTTGATTTCTTTTCTAGTCTGACACAATCCTAGGAAATCTTGTTAACTATAAGGACATTTTCGTAAGTGTCCTAGAAAATTTTCCAAACTCAAGAAAAATATTATTTCAAATTGATTCTATAAGTTTAAAAATATAAGTTTTTCAAAATGATGATATTAAAAAAATGATTTACAATGATAGTATAGAAAAATTATGTTTTCAACAAATCGTAATAATGTAGTTTATGAAAACATATTATTAAGTTAATAGATAATTCTTTTAATTTGACCTCCCCCTAAACTTGACCCAGCCCAAGGAAGCTTGTTGACCACAAGTACTCTTCCTCTAAGTCTTTAGGGTTTAGTTCAGATCAAAGGAATTATCTAATAACAAATAATTGCCAAAAAAAATTTCAGAAATTTTTCTTTTGACTCAGACTCCCCCTAGGCACCAAACTGAAGTTTAGCACAATTTTTCATCCTCAAACAGATGGTCAGACAGAGAGAGTTAATCAAGTACTAGAAGATATGCTCAGAGCTTGTGCTTTAGATTTCAAGGGCAGTTGGTGCAGATACCTATTCTTAGCGGAATTCGCCTACAACAATAGTTATCAGACCACTATTGGCATGGCACCCTATGAGGCTTTATATGAGCGGAGGTGTAGATCTCCTATCTGCTGGTATGAGGGTGGTGAGAGGCAAGAGTTAGGTTGACAGACAGATCTTATAAATGATACCACCGTAGCCATATAGTAGATCCGCCAGAGAATAGAAACAGCTCAGAGCCGCCAGAAGAGCTATGCTGATACACGGCGCAAACCATTAGAGTTTGAAGTTGGGGATTTAGTATTCCTCAGAGTGGCTCCCATGAAGGGAGTAATGCATTTTGGGAAGAAAGGCAAGCTAAGTCCCAGATATGTAGGACCATACCCCATCACTAGAAGAGTTGGCAAAGTAGCTTATGAGCTAGAGCTACCTCAGGAGATGTCAGCTATCCACAATGTATTTCATGTCTCCATGATGAAGAAGCATATCCCAGATGCCACCCAGGTGATAGAGCCACTTACGGTACAAGTCCGCGAAGATCTCAGTTATGATAGTCAGCCTATTCAGATAATAGACCGAGCAGTTAAGAAATTGCGGAACAAGGAGGTACCATTAGTGAAAGTCATATGGCAAAATCACAGAGTAGAAGAGGCAACATGGGAATCAGAGGACAGCATGAGGCAGAAATACCCAGAGTTGTTTTAAGTTCGAGGATGAACTTTTTATAAGGTATGGAGGATTGTAATGCCCAAAAATTCTCAAAACTAATTTTAGAAATATCCTAGAATTTATTCCGAATTTATAGATATTTTTATAGTATTTTTTCATAGACAAATAAGCCAAAAATGAATAAAAATAGAATGCGCAGTAAAAATGATTAAATGGGGTTTGATCCCTAGACCTTTAAGAGAGGAGAATAGACATAATAAGTGGGATGACTTGTTTTCATTGAAATAGAATAGAGAAAAAGATAAATAAGGTGAAGTTAGTTAAATTTTCCCATAAGTATAAAAGGGAAACTTAAGGGTTTTTTTAGATTTATTCTTTTCCTCACCTTCTCACCACCGACCGCCTCTCTCTTGTGGGCAACTCTTCCTCTCCCTCTCCTGAGTCTCTCTCTCTCCCTCACTCACGGAAATCCAAGGAGGAGGTCCAAGGGTCTTGTGTTGGGCGGATTCAAGAAGGAGAACACGCTAGGGGATCTTCTCAAGGAGTAGTTCTTCGTTAGAGCCTCTTCGAGACTCCAAGGATCTTCCCTCTCCCTAAACCCTACGCATTAGAGTTGTAAGAACTAGCGCAGGATGTAAGTACCCCTCACCTGCAGTATAAGTAGCTTCGTTCGTATGCATAATCGTCTTAGTTTTATTTATTTGCAAGTTTATGCTCATATGGGTAGATTAACTCCCTTTACAGACTTTAAGGGCACCACTAGATGGGCTGGACGTGCTTCCCCCTTTAGTTTGGGGTTTAGACGCACCATCGAGTGCCTAGGGAGTGTCCTTAAAAGAAAAGGAGAGTTTTAGGCACGCAAGGTGCTCGAGAAAATGTTAAGAAGCTCTAATATGAGTTTTAGCATATTTATGAAATTAGCTACCCTTGCTTAATGTTTATGGACCCTAGTTGATCCATTGGGTGGGCTCCTAGATTGACCCTAGGCTCTAGATTGCCTAGTAGGTGCATGGTTAAAGAAAAAATATTTATGAAAGTATTTTACTTTTTATGGCATGTGCTTGGACTCTAGTTCGTCCATGGGTGGGCTCCTAGATCGCCCCTAGGCCCCTAGATTGCCTAGTAGTACCCTAATAGGTTCGGGATTAGCTACCTCGGATCTACTTAGGGATGCGCGCATTAGCAACACATTGCCGAGCCCACAGCAACACGATTAGTATTTTCACTTACTATATGTATAAGTTTCAAAAATTCAGTAATAGCTTTAAGTGAAAACAGTTTTAAGATCATGCTTAGTTCAGTTAGATTCTATGAATGCCATGTGAATTTAGTTATAAGAATATGATTTAGTCCATGTGCTTAGTATGATGAGTATGCCATGATATCTGTTTAGATTATATGTTTCAGTAAGAATAAATGACAAGCATGATATCTTTTCTTACATGTGTTTTCAAAAGCATGATTTTTGAAATATGCATTGTTTTGTGAGTGGGATGGTACTTACTAAGCTTTATGCTTATAGTTTCATTTTTCCTTATACTGCAGATAAGGGCAAAGGAAAAATAGAGTAGCGGAAGCGGCAGGGATGATGTGGAGTGTGTGATGGTGGAACTTGGAATGAAAAGAACCTTGGGAACTTGCATTATGAGGACACATTATTAAGAATGTTAAATGAATTAGTTTCTTTGACATGTTATCATTTTCCGCATCTTAAGTACCTTTGTCATGTTGTTAGCATCACTCTTGATATGAGCCTTGCGAGAATTCTAGTATGAGATTATGTATCATGAGTTGATATCATGCAGTTATGCCATGCCTAGCTTCTACATGTGATATGTTGAGTGATACATTTCAAGTGCATGTTAACTAGTAGTAAAATGTATGGTCTAAGGCTATAAAATCATTTCTAATATTATAGTGTTACTATTGATGCATCTAGATAGAAATAGTGCTTAGCTTTAGTAGCAAGTTGATACAAAGTTCATGTTTCTAATTTCATGCTTAGAAATGGTTGAAGTATGCCTTATTGTCATGAAAACATGTAGAATATGGCCTAGAATCATTGTATACCTGTTAGTAAGCTTAAATATGAGTTTGCAGTGTTTTTGGTAAGAAGTAGGCTGACCTTGGCACATTTTTGGAATCTGAAAATTCAGATTTCAGAGATGCCAGTCGACTGCAACAGCTACCAGTCGACTGGGCAGTTGACTGGGATCAGGAAACAAGGGTTTAAACTCTTGTGTGCTTCGATTTCAGTTTTGCACGAATGGTTTAGCAATTAACTTCCAACATGTTTATGATTTACAGCAGCATGTTTAAGTTATGAATTGTTAGTTCAGTAAATAGCAAAATTTTTAAATTCTCCGAGTTGGTTTAGCATCCAGAAATCAGTAATTAGTCAGCAGTTAGTAGTGATCCGCCTTAAAGCTTAGTACCAGAAGGCGGGTCGTTACATGAAATGTAGAATGTAAACTCAAACCGAACAAACAGAATTGAAACTCGGTCGATCTGGACCTCCGAATTGCCACGCACTTCCTCCTGGAGCTTCCTTGGTCGCAGAGCTTCATCGTTAGCGCTTCATCGTCAGGCAGAAGGCTCAGAATGATATTGGAAGTTATGTTCTGAGTTGAGGGGTCGAAGCCCCTTTTATAGCCTTGTCTAGGGCGCCCGTGATGCTATGGGTCGCCTCATAAGCGGTCAAAGGTTCTGTTAAATACGGCCAATTAAAAACCGGTAGAATAAAAGTTTTCGAAAATTATATGGGCAGAGTTAGGGATTATAATAAAAGCGAGGGTTAAATGGTTAAAACATTAACCCTAAGGGTTTAATGTGAAATTGAGGATTGTGAAGGGCCTTTTTACAAAAAGGCCCCCCTTTTTGTTTTATAGCTCTCGGCCACAACCCCCCTAGCCGTAGACTCCTCCCCTCGTGCCCTAGCCGCCGCCGAACCCGCGTCAACCCGCTCCTTCTCTTCCTCTCCCCTTCGCGTGACCTAGCCGCCGGTGAAGCCCTCTTCTTCGCGTGACCTAGCCGCCGGTGATGCCCTCTCCTTCGTGTGCCCTAGCCGCTGCCACGCCCGACTGTCTTCTTCTCTTCTCGCGTTCCCTAGCCGCAGCATAAGCCACGCTGTCCATCCCTCTTCTCATCTTCTCGAGCTCGTTTCCGGGAAGCAAAACGCAAGGCCACCGGACGATTCGGCGGTTCATCGTTTTCCTTCCGAGCAGACGGTGATCTCGCCACTAACAGGGTCACGGGAAGGTGAGATGGGTGTGTTTGATCTTGCTTCTGTTCTCGGGGTTTTCCCCCTGATTTCTCGGGTTAGATCACGGGTTGTTTCAATTTTAAGATTGAATCTTGTGGATTTAGGGATTATAGTTTACCTTGAATTCTTGAACACATATCCATTTGGAGCACGATTTTGGATAGAACTTTCTACTATTTGGCTTTGGATCGCTTGGGAATTGTGCTATGGAATTGAGATGGTTGTTTCGTGATGAATTCAGAAGTTGATGTGGAGAATTGCTTCCAATTTGGTTTGTGTGAGATGTTCTATTCTGATTAATTAATGGGAATTTCTGTTCAAATTTAATTCTGAGATAGGGGGTAGATAAATTCCTTCTTTGGTTCCTGCCATGAGTTTTGAGGTTTGATCTGAGTTTTTATCAATGCTGATCAGTAGGCTAAATGGCGTTTGATTCTGGATTGGGAGAGCTATTGATTAACTTACGGGTTTGGTTTAATTTGAAATTTAAACCTAATGAGTTAACTTGATAAATTCAAATTTCAAAACCTAATTGGAATCTAATCGGGGTGATTATGAACCTTCTATTTAAGTAAAGGTAATTAAATGGAAAGGGACGGATTAGGTTAACCCTAGAACGGATTAGGGATTAATTAGCTAGTTACTATTTTGTAATAACTAATTAAATCTGTCCTTGATACAGGGACTTGATTTGGATTTTTATTGCTGATATTGGCGGGTGGTTCTCTTCGCATTTGGATTCTTCTATTTGGAGGCGGGTACCCTTGACTTATCTTTTAGATATTGTCATATTGCTATGCATGATTTGTTATAGATAACAGTAAGTTTATATGCTATATCTGTCTTAGTATGCCTGTACTTGATATCTGTTGCATATCTTTGAGGTTATCTCTCTTTTAGCTTCATACAGTCTCAGTAGTGGTTATGTATATATATATTTATACATAGATGTAGTGATATGCTCCCTTGCATTTGATATTGATGGATCATTGGTTATTTTGTCAGTATACCTAGTAGGTTACTTGTATTCCATGATATAGGATTCAGACCTATACCTAGCACACTGAGGTGTTAGTTGGGGACTTGGTGGGTGTTGTATGTGTTTGGGTCATGCACCATCATTGCATTGTTGCATGCTGACGATCATCGCCTCCTATGTAGACTGAGCCCATCGTCAGTTACATGAGGATATGCACACACATCCACTCAGGGGTAGTGGCTACCATAGGGTGGGTGCATTTGCCCTGTATTGCTCCATTCGGCCACGATTTGGAGGGTGGTTTCGGGCGTGGTAGCAGCCAGGGATCCCTTCTCGTCCTGAGACACAAGAAGATGAGGGCTAGACTCCCCCATTGCTTGGGGTAGGAGAGTGACCTCCCCCAGCATCCTGTCCACTCGGTCACTCAGGAGCAGTGATAGCAGGGTGCGTACAGTTGTCATAGCTCTACCCTTTCGGACGCCCATTTATGATAGGTGGACGATGATCTGACTGGTGTCAGGGGTGACACATATTATTGCACCATGTGCATATTTTCATCGTGCATTGTTTGCTGCATTTGATTTCTGCACTTGATTGACATGCATATACTGGAGACTTGTTTACTTTGGATTATATATTATACTTGTCCATAGGGAGTTATTTCACCCCTCTGCAGGATAGATGGATTCTGATATGTACCTTTATTCATTATCTTCAATATACCCTTTCCTATTGTTTATATGAGACTGTATCAGTGTAGACTCTTATTGTTATTATAACGTACTATGCATATCTGTTTGGGTATCCGCTGAGTTTATTTGGACTCACACCGTTGCCATATTTTCCTGATTTCAGGTTGATATCTGCCAGGAGGGTCCGAGTCGCCAGTCCTGTGCTTTCTACTACACCTTATTTGGTTTTATGCATTATTTTCTATTTTTGAACATGTTATGTTTTATTCCGTTGCATTGAATTTTTGTGGACTTGTAGTACTTGTCTTTCTTTATGGGATTGTACTTTTGAGTCCTATGTTGGACTATGTGTGTGGTTTTGCTTCGTTCCTGCTCCATGACAGCTCAGGTAAGTTCGTGTTTTGGATATATGATTATGTTGTCATATATATGTTATTCTGTTTGAATTTGAGGCCTGAGGCCCATTTAAATTGTGTGGTGATGTTATATTTGTTGTATGTATGTGTAAATTGTCCGCCAGACAGGGGAGGTACTGTCCGATTTTCTATTGGATCAGCGGCTCCTAGGTCTCAGGGCGTGATAGGTGCAACCAAATCGCGAACTTCGCGAGCTGATAAAACCTGCCATATAGGGTGCATGTATCAATAGGGGTGCCCGGGAAGCTGTTTTTCAGCCTCTTTATGTTTGTTTGCTTGCTTTCTCTTCAGTTTTAGGTACCTGCAAGTTACACAAACACAAGACAAACAAGTAGATAATCTTAACCTTAAGGACTTGGTTCTAACTTCGGATTTCCACGAAACCCTAGTTTGAACCGACGCCTAATGTTCCCTTCCGGGGGAATGCGCCTATCACCTACTCCTTTCAGGAGAAGTTTTGCCAACCGGTCCATTCGGTTGGACTTTTACTTAGCCATCAATACTCTCATATCTTGAGACGTCCAAACCTCAACCCGTCTCTACTTCTGTCCTTAGTCATCGCTCAGCTATGTTGCTCAATCCCTCGGACCAAGACTTCGTGCCCAAACCCTAGGTCCAGGACTTGGTGCCTAACTTCACTCATCAGGACATTTGCCCAATTCCTCGAACCAGGTCTTCATGCCCAACCCTTGGTCAGGTCTTAGGTGCCCAGCCCTTAGCCAGGACTTAGTGCCCAATTCCTCGAACCAGGACTTCGTGCCCAATTCTTCGAACCAGGACTTATTGCCTAGGGTTACTAGGACTTTCATTCACTTTGGTACTCCTCTCTTGACTTACCCTTCTCTTGTTCAATGTATCACTGACTTAAGCATATTGTCAAATATTGAAACACTTAGAGGATGACATCACTGATGCATCATGCACCAACAATCTCCCCCTTTTTGATGTTTGACAATATCTTAAGTTAGATGGGATGAAAGGGCAAAACCTTGGGATAAAATGAAAAAAAAAAAATTGAAAACCCAGTTTTGATCTTTTGGGGAAAACTTCTAACTTCAACTCACTCTCCCCCACTTTTTTGAAAAAAAAAACATTTTGATTTCGTTTGATCCTTTGGTAAGAGAAAAAAAAATTCTAACTTAAGCGCACCTCTCCCCCTTTGTCATACATCAAAAATCACCAAAAACACTTGCACTACCAATGAAAACATTTGGTTATTTTTGAAAATACTTAGTATAAATTTTTGAAAGCATAGCATAAAACTATGTACATAAATTGCACCCAAAAAGAATTTCACTTTGAAAAGTATTTTGTATTTGTAGGAAACTATTTTGAACTTAAAAAACTTCTCACTTAAAAAAATATTGCTTTAGAAAACTTTCATTTAGAAAAGATTTTTTAAAAGATTGTACTCATAGAAAGATTTTCACTTAACAACTAGTGCACTTTGAGAAATATTGTAAAAGCTTTGTATTTTGAAAGATACTTTACACTTCAAACATTAGTACTTTGAAAAATAGTTGGACTTTTAAAATTGCTAGTACTTTTGAAAAGTGTTTGTACTTTTAAAAAATATATTGAACCTTTTGAAATATGTAAGTACTTTTGAGATTTGAAAAATGTAAGTACTTTTTGGAACATATTATACATTTTTGAAAAATATAAGTAATAATTTTTTGAATAACATTATGCATTTTCGAAAGATATAAGTACATTTTGAAATATATTTTTGAAAAATATAATATTTTACTTTACTTAGTTTCTTTTCGAGTCTGACACAATCCTAGGAAACCTTGTTAACTACAAGGACATTTACTTAAGTGTCCTGGAAAATTTTCCAAACTCAAGAAAAATATTATTTCAAATTGATTCTATAAGTTTAAAAATATAAGTTTTTGAAAATGATGATATTTAAAAAAATTGATTTAAAATGATAGTATAGAAAAATTATGTTTTCAACACGGCTTAATAATGCAGTTCATGAAAACATATTATTAAGTTATTAAATAATTCTTTTAATTTGACCTCCTCCTAAACTTGACCCAGTCCGAGGAAGCTTGTTGACCACAAGTACTCTTCCTCTAAGTCTTTATGGTTTAGTTCAGATCAATAATTTCAAAACAAATAATTGCCAAAAGAAACTTGTCAGAAATTTTTCATTTGACTCAGACTCCCCCTATGTCACGCCCCGAGACCCTGGAGCCGCTGATCCAATAGAAAATCGGACAGCACCTCCCCTGTCCGGCGGACAATTTACACATACACACAGATATAAATAGCACAACCACGCAGTTAAATGGCCTCAGGCCTCAAATCTATGCAGAAACAACAGTTAAATGATTATAACCATCGTAAAACCAAAGTACGAACTCACCTAAACTGCCAGGGGGCAGGAACAAAGCCAAAACCCCACGAAGTCCAACATAGGACTCAAAAGTACAATACCATCGAATAAAACATGAATACATGTCTAAAACATGGCAACGGAAGCAAAATATATAACATAGGGTCCACAACCGTAAATCAACGCAAACTAAAACAAAGCAAAGCTCCTCTCGAGCTGGGGACTGGCGGCTAGGGCTCTCTCGGCAGGCATCACCCTAAAATAAAAATATATGGCAACGGGGTGAGTCCATAACTCAGCGAATACCCAACAGATATGCATAGAAAGTTATACCAACAATAAGAGTTCAGCTAATACAGTCTCATATCAACAGTAGGGAAAGACTAGTACTGAACATACTGAGGTAGATACATACCTGAATCCATCTAACCTGTAAAGAGGGTAGGAAATACCAATGGAATACCAATAGACATATAATCTCAGATAACAGTCTCCAGAATATGCATGTCAAACAAGTGCAGAAATCAAGTGCAGCAAACAATGCACGATGCAAAATATGCACATGGTGCAATGACATGTGTCACCCCTGACACCAGTCAGATCAACGTACACCTGTCATAGGGACGTCTGAACGGGTAGGGCTATGACAACTGTACGCACCCTGCTATCACTGCTCCTAAGTGACCGGGTGGACAGGATGCTGGTGGAGACTCCGCTCCAACCCCAAGCAATGGGGGAGTCAAGCTCTCATCTCCTCGTGGCTCAGTACGAGAAGGGATCCCTGGCTACTACCACGCCCGCGCTCACCCTCCAAATAGTGGTCGAACGGAGCAATACAGGGCAAATGCGCAAATCCTACGGTATCCACTAACCCATGAGTGGTCGTGTGCGCATATCATGTACCGGAAGACGATAGGCTCAACCACAAGGGAGTTACTTATCGCCGGCATGCAACAATGCAAGGATGGTGTATGATAGATACACATACCTCCCTCCCCAAGTCCTCAGTATACTAGGTCTCAGTCTGAAATCCTACAACAGGAAATACAAGTAACCTACAAGGTAAACTGGCCTGAAACTACAGATCCCTCATGGTCAAATGCAAGAGATACATCCCGATATCTAAGCAAACATATAGATATGACAATACCTGAGACTGTATGGAACTAACAGCATAATAACTCAGGGATAAACAACAAGTATCCAGAACAGGCATAATAAACAGGGATAGCGTATAATCTTACTGCTATCTATAACAGTCTATGCATAACAATATGACCATATCAAAAGATATAAGTCAAAGGGTATCCGCCTCCAAGAGTGAAGTCCGTATCAAATGAGATAGAACCACCCGTCTGAATAATCCGCAACAATAATCCAAATCAAGTCCCTGTATCAAGGATAGATTTAATTAGCTATTACAAGAATAGTAACTAGCTAATTAATTCCTAATCCATTCTAGGGTTAACCTAATCCGTCCGTTTCCATTTAATTACCCTTGGTAATTAAGATTAGATTTACTTTAAAGGTAAACTCGAATTCAAGTTCCTTAGGCTACAACCTATAAATAGTTTCAATTCCGAAATTACCAAAACTCATCAACTTCAATTTAGTGAACAAACACATCCCTAGATCAAATCGATCACCACAAGTGCAGCACACCAATTAGCAACTAGTTCAGTAGTAGCATCACAGTAAAACCACATCCTGATCCAGGTATAAGCCACGAAACCTAATTTGAATTCTCAGTTCATCCAACCATTAGCCAAATAGCAACCCTTACCTCAACTCTCTGAAGATCCGAAGCAATCCCTTTCCCAGCTCCAAATCAGAAGCATTCCAGGCACCAGAATCTCAAGAAAATCTCCACGTTCAGAGCTCACAATTAGCGGGAGATTTGAAACCGAGAGGAAACCACAGAACCCCAATCAAATTTAGACCTGCCATCACACTCATATCAGCTTGTATCCAACACCTCGAGTCCATCTACTCCGTACCAAAACAAATTAGCTAGAGAAGCCCTTACTTAAGGTCCGCCGGACACAACAAGCTCAACTCTATATTCTGCTGTGGCTTCCAGATCTCCCGGTCAACCATAGGGTATAATCCCCCTCGGCGTCGACTTCAAACGGCGAAGGAGAAATCGAGGCTGAGACTCGCATGCGCCGAGTTACGGTCGGTAGCAAGAGGGGAGAGTCTCACCGGGTCAACCTTAAGCCAAGGTTCCGGCTAGGGCTCGTCGGCTTCATGTGGAGGAGACGGATCGTCGGCGATCGAGTGGGTGAAGCAGCGGATCCGGGGGGGAAGTGATGCGGCTAGGGCACGCAGGCGAAGGAGAAGAGAAGAGAAGGGATGAAGCGTTCGGGTTTGGCTGCGAAATCGACCGGATGGGGTTTAGGTCAAGGTTTATAAAAGATGAACCTTTTGCACTTTAGTCCAACCAATTTTCCATCTAATTGCAAAACCACCCCTAGGGTTTAAGGTTATATACGCTTTAGCCATTGTAACCATTTGTTTTATTATATTTTGGGTCCCTAAATTTGTGTCCAAGGACTCGGAAGCCCCGGAACCTATCCGGAAATCCTCCGGAAATTACCGGGACCTAGTCAAAAGTGTCGGATTTAACATCCTCCCCCACTATTAAAAATTTGGTCCCCAAATTTCGGTATTCACTATAGTAAACACTATCAAGAAGTATGCTGATATAAATACTAAACAGTAACTAATCATACATACATCAATTGAACAGGTGGGGGTAACGAGCTCGGATGACATCCTCAAGCTCCCATGTAGCCTCCTCGTCTGAGTGATGCTGCCATCTGACTTTAACCAGCCGGATTGTTTTGTTCCGCAACTGACGCTCTCGGTGACCCAAAATCCATACCGGAATCTCCTCGTAAGTCGTGTCAGGCTGAAGTGGAACTGAGACATCTGACAACACGTGTGAAGGGTTTGGTATGTATTTCCTCAACATGGATACGTGAAATACATCGTGTACACTAGTAATGGACGGTGGAAGAGCCAACCAATAAGCAACTGCTCCAACCCTCTCCAGAATCTGGAACGCACCGATGTAACGCGTAGCAAGCTTACCTCGAAGACCGAATCGTTTCACCCCCTTTGTGGGTGAAACTCGCAGAAATACATGATCACCTACGAAGAACTCCAGAGGTCTCCGTCTCCGGTCGGCATAGCTCTTCTGACGATCCTGCGGCTCAGATATCCTGCGTCTAATAGTACGGACTAACTCTGCCTCGTGTTGAGCTCTCTGAGGTCCTAACAGCTGGGATTCCCCAACCTCCTCCCAGAGGGTGGGTGTCCGACGAGGCCTACCATACAACGCCTCATACGGTGCCATCTAGATAGCCGCATGATAACTGTTGTTGTAGGCGAACTCGACAAGATGCAGATGATCCTCCCAACTGCCTCCAAAATCCATAACACAGGCTCGCAGTAAGTCCTCCAAAGTCTGGATGGTACACTCTGACTGACCATCGGTCTGCGGATGGAAGGCGGTACTAAATCTGAGCTCGGTACCCATGGCCCTCTGCAGACTCTGCCAGAAGCGTGAGGTGAAACGTGGATCTCGATCGGAGATGATACTCAACGGTATGCCGTGCAATCTGATGATCTCTCTATAGTACAGCTCTGCTAATCTATCCAATGAATCAGTCCTCCGAATAGCTAGAAAGTGCACAGATTTGGTCAATCGGTCAACGATCACCCAAATCGCGTCAAGGCCTCATCTGGTCCTAGGCAATCCCACCACGAAATCCATAGTAATGTGTTCCCACTTCCACTCGGGAGTGGGAATCCTCTGAAGTAGTCCAGCAGGTCTCTGGTGCTCAACCTTAACCTGCTGGCAAACTAGACATCTAGCTACAAAATCTGCGATGTCTTTCTTCATGCCGTTCCACCAGTAGGAACGCCTCAGGTCTCGGTACATACGGGTCCCGCCCGGGTGGATAGCAAATCGGGAGCGATGAGCCTCCTGAAGTAACTCCTCTTGGACCGGATGTGAATCGGGTACACATAGTCTCCCTCGAAAGTAGAGAGTACCCTCATCATCTCTGGTGAACTTAGTCTGCGGTACTGAACCTATCTGACTGCCAAGGGTCTGCAGGTGCTGATCCGTGGCCTGGGCCTCTCGAATCTTCATCCGGATCGATGACTGAGCAACCATAGTCACAAGAATGCCCTACTCAGTCCGTCTTTGCTCCTCTAAGCCCAACTCTGAGAAACCCTGAACTAGCTCGGTAACTGATGCCCGGAGGCAGGCCAAAGTCCCTCCGGACTTCCTGCTCAATGCGTCCGCCACAACATTAGCTTTCCCTGGATGGTAGCTAATAGTGCAATCATAATCCTTAAGGAGCTCCATCCATCTCCTCTGTCGGAGATTGTGTTCCTTCTGTGTAGATAGGTATTTGAGACTCTTATGATCAGTGAAAATCTCAAAAGTAATACCGTACAGGTAGTGCCTCCAAATCCGCAAAGCAAAGATAATGGCGGCCAACTCCAAATCATGTGTAACGACCCGGAAAATTCTCTTAATATTTTCTGAAAATATTGAGCATGTCTAGATAATTTTCCGAAGGACCTAGAGGCATTAATACGAACATTGGCCTAGGAAATCCATGTTTTCTCATTTAAATTGAGGAAACCAAGTGCTAATGGGCCTTATATGGGCTTCCTAGTACTATGATTATAGGTGGATTTTTAGGAAGAATTAGTATAAATATAAATATGAATTTATTTGGGCACATTAACATGATTATGGGAAAGTATTAGCCTAACGTTCCCATCTAAATTGAGGAATTTGGTACTAATGGGCTTTAAATGGGCCCAAAAATGGGTATTAATTAGGTAAAATTAATATAAATATGAAAGAATTTTTGTTTAGGAATATTAGTGCAATTATGGGTAATTTTAGGGGGGATTTTCGGAATTTAAGAAAATAAAGTAATAAAATAAATGAAATGAAAATAAAAATAAAAATAAATGTGCATGGGCCAAGGATTGAACCTTGGACCTCTTGTACAACCAAGAATGCTTTAACCAACTCACCTAGCAAGGAATACTTATGAGTAATTGAAGTGGAGGTTGGTTAAGAGGTAAAAGGAGGTGAAGGGTCATGGAGAGGCTCTTCATTTGCCTCCTTGATGGGTTATAATGAGAGGAGTTTTGGGAGTTACTTCTTCTCTCAATCAATTGCATTACCTCTCCTCTTCATTCCTCATTCTTGCCGAGCACCAAAGGGAGGAGTTCCTTGGAGAAAACTTCACAAGAGGTCTCATCTCTCAAGATCTAATGTTCCTACAAGGTGACAAGGTCTAGTTGTGGTCAAGAGATACCAAGTCCTCTTCCTTCTCCTCTTTCAAGGTTCGAAAAATCAAGAAATCTAAGGTAAGACTCCCTCACCTGTGGTATAATAGTTACCTATGATTTCCATGATTTTTAGCATGGTATATGGGTTAGTTTTCGGATTTAATGTGGGAAGGAAACAAAATCAAGGTTCCTATGTTCAAGGGTTTCGGCCAACATGAAAGAAGCAAAACCCAGAACCTTAAGTTCAAGGGTTTCGGCCACTATGTTTTAAATGTCTAGAAATATGTTAAAAATCATGATAATGTTATTTAATGTTCCCTTATGATGTTTAGAAGTTAAGTATAATTTTTGGGAATTTTTGGAGTACCCTAGGACACCCTAGAGTTTCGGCCAACATGAAAGAAGCAAAACCCAGAACCTTAAGTTCAAGGGTTTCGGCCACCATGTTTTAAATGTCTAGAAATATGTTAAAAATCATGATAATGTTATTTAATGTTCCCTTATGATGTTTAGAAGTTAAGTATAATTTTTGGGAATTTTTGGAGTACCCTAGGACACCCTAGGTTTCGGCCAACATGAAAGAAGCAAAACCCAGAACCTTAAGTTCAAGAGTTTCGGCCATCATGTTTCAAAGGTCCATAATTATGCTAAAAATCAGGATAATGTCATTTAATGTTCCCTCATGATGTGTAGAGGTTAAGTATAAATTTTGGGAATTTTTGGGGTACCCTAGAGGCCCCGTATGGTTCGGCCAACCCCAAGGACCCAAGGATTGGGGTTGAGTCTTTAACTTCAACATATGTTTATGTGTTGCCATGATATAAGGATGATGGATGGTGATTATGTGAATTTTCACATAGCCTTGGGACTCCACAAGTTTCGGCCATATAAGGGTTAATAGGGTAAAAGTTAAGATTTATTTCAAGTAAAGGTCCCAATGACCCTATGGTAAGATGTGATTTATGTTTATGAATGATATGCCATGTTTATGAATGATACGTCATGTTTATGAATGATATGTCATGTTTATGAATGATATGCCATGGTTATGCATGATATGCCATGTTTATGAATGATATGCTATGTTATGAATAATATGCCATGTTTATGAATGATATGCCATGTTATGAATGATATGCCATGTTTACGAATGTTATGTCATGTTTATGAATGATATGCCATGGTTATGAATGATATGCCATGTTATGAATGATATGCCATCTATACGAATGTATGCCATGCTCTATGAATGATGTGTACAAACACCATGTCTAAGAATGAAAATGATGAATGGCAAGTATGACGAATGAAAGATGATGCTTATGCCTTTAAGGCATAAATATGCTAAACGACACGGTCTATGGTCGACGGTACGACGGTCGAGAGGACCGGTAAATGGGCCGGTAGACGGGCCGAGCCGTAACAAGTTATGTTATGATAAGTATGCCATGAGTGTCTTATGAATGATGAAACATGAAAAGTATTTTACTTTATGTATGGGCTTGTACCGGACCGAAGTATGGGTCCAAGGGATGGGCACCTTAAGAACGCCCCGGTTATGGACTACCGAAGCTGTCCACGGTTCTGGCACTACCGAAGCTGTGCAACAGGGATGGGCTCCTTAAGAAGCGCCTCGGTTCGGGGACTACCGATTATGCTGTCCTTACCCTAGTAGGTCGGGGCTAGCTACCTCGGATTTACTAGGGATGCGCGCTATGATGTATGTATGTGGTACAAGCCGGGGACCCCAAATGTTATGATGATGATGTTTAAGCATTTTCAAAGTATGTTTTAAAAGTTAAGCATCCTTATGTAAATGCATTCCACCCATGCATTCATACATGATATGCATTATGTTAAGATAATGATGTCTTATACTTATGCGTTACGATGAAAGATATGCATGAATGATCTATGTCAGGATTATGTTAAGAGGGTGTTCATATGATATGATAGAAGATATGCCTATGTTTAAGCCATATAGGTTGATTTTTGTTACGTTATGCTATGCCATATATTATGCCATGCTACTACGTTTAAGTTTATACCATGTCTTATGCCATGCTAAGGAAGATTATTATGTTATGTTATGCCATGTTTCACGCTATGCTTAGAATGTTAGTATGATTATGTTCATGTCATGTCTCATGCTATGCTACGAATGTTCACTTATGTTTATGATCATGCTATATCAAGGGTATGGTAAATATGATAATCTTTTATGTGCTTGTTATGGAATGACGAATGTTTTAGTGAGTAGGAAAGAGTCTTACTAAGCCTGTGTGCTTATAGTCTTCTTTCCTTATACCGTAGATCATGCAAGGGGATAACGAGGAAGCAGCAGGAGGGCCTGAAGTATGTGTGTGATGGTGACTTGGCCCATGAAATCGAATGTGTTAACCGTTTATGCTAAGAACTTTATTTTTGCTACCTATATGCTTGAATAGTGACATATGGAACTTTATGATAAGAGGTCAAGTATGATATGATATGAACCTTATGGTATGATGTTAAGCATGTTATGATATGATGTTAAGCATGACGTTCATATGCTAAGTTCCATGTCATTATATTAGGGATGGTAGTGGGGGCATGTATATGTAAGGTTTAAGTTATTCCGCTGCAGTATGATGTTACATGCCTTAAGTATGTCAGCGTAACGCCGTTTAAAAAAAAAAAAAAGAGCGGGCGTTACAGGTTGGTATCAGAGCCGTTACCATCTCACTGCACACACGTCAAGCCCTCTCCTGCAGCTTCCAAGTAAGTACCTTTAAGTGTATTTTATGTTCTATTATGGTTCTAGAATGATGATACCTATGACTATAGAATATGCAAGAATGAACGGTATTGATGATGAAAAGTACGTTACGATAAGTAACGAAGAATGATGCTTTATCTTATTTTAGGAATTAGATATTTAGAATAATATAGGGGTAGGAATATGTATAGATAGGAACTTATAGGAGTGATATCTTGCGTGCTTCTCTCTGTACTATTTGTGAATTGAAAAAAAAAGAGAAACTAGTTTTGTACTGGTTTTTTTTTGTCAGTTCCGTACTGACTGTGTTTTTCCAATTCCAGATGTCGCACGAGATTGGCACCAGGAGTGGTTATCAGGGGCGGAGTGGGGAGTTGCTGGAGCAGATAGGGGAGGTGGAATATAGCCGGTCCTTGGAGTCCAGGGCAATATTGAGAAATTGGACCGGCTGTTCTGGAAATTGGAGCAGGAGGGATTTCCAGTTGTCGATGATCATCGGATCGGGGCTCTACTTCGTTCATTGCCCAACCGGGCGAGAGTGGTGGCTCATCAGATTTGGGGGCAGCACGGATGCCGTAACTGCTATACGGAATTATGTAGACACCTTCTCCGCCATGAGTTCCCGGAGGACCTGGGGGACTCGGAAGAAGATCCGGAGATGTATGAAGAGGATCCCGAGCCGTTAGAGGAGGACCCTGAGATGTATGAGGAGGATCCTGAGCCATTCGAGGAGGACCTGGAGATGCTCGAAATGTTCGAGGAAGACCCGTTGAGCGAGGACGATCTCGAGGTGGTTGAAGAAGACCCCGAGATGCTAGGGATGTTTGAGGAGCCCTGGGTGTTTGGGGAAGACCCTGAAGGGGCTGAGGAGGTTCCCGAGATAAAGGAAGAGGAGCCGATGGAGACGGTGGAAGACCCTGAGGTAGGCCAGGGAGAGATAAATGAAGGAGTGGCAGTGACTGCCATGATGTTCTTTGTTATGGGCATGATGGCAGCCCATCTATTGTTGGGACCGGGTGCATGTTGACAAGGATACGAGTTCGTAAAATTTTAAATTTTTACGTGCAGCGGAAGAATTTGCATAAAATAATTTCCTAAATTATTTTAACTTCGTATCTAACATGCAACCTTATAGTGTGTTGACATAATCATAAAATAAAACTTTGCGGAAAAGTAAACTAATTTACTAAGTACCTCTCGTAACTCGAAGTAAGGGACGAGATCCAACCGTAGCGTCCCTTGGAAGCTCTGCCTCTATTCGCGTCCACGCCGAGTTCTCTTCGGGATGACTTCGCAAAGTCACGAGTTTTGTGCCGACGAGAACTACTAGATTCTCTATAGGCACAATAAGAAAGATCAAGAGAGGAAAGGGAAACTAACCAACGAAGTAACGGAATCGAATTCCGAGAAGAGAGGAGTCGCTATCCGCTTCTTCTTCTTCTTGTTCGGGTTCTCTTCTTCTTGAATGCTCACGCCACAACCCAAGGAAGTGGATGAGGTGCGCCGGCCCTAGATGGATGAAGGGCGCCAGCCCTAGGTCACCAAGTGGGCGCCGACCCTAAGGGAGGAGAGGGGAGGGAGAAGAGAAGAGAGAGAAAGGGAGAGCTCTTCACAACTTGATTAGTTGATTGGGAATAAGGGCTTGCCTTTGGTTCCTTTATATAGTAGCAACTCCTTTGCTAAGTCTCCCTCTAAACCGAATTAACGGAATTAGTTATAAGAAATTTATCTTATAAATTCTCTTATTAATTATTCCGTTTAAGCCGAGTCTTATTATAACTAATTTATAATAAAATAAATTCCTCTTCTCTTTAAATTATGGAATAAATTTTATAAGAAATTTATAAACTTTCTTATTATGGAAAAATCAATTTTTAATTGATTTTATAAAATTAAAATAAACCATTTCATGGATTATTTTAACTTCCATAAAAAGAATAAATTTCTACAAATTTATTTATATAAATTTCTTTATACAAATTTATTCATCCATAATTTATAAAATAAATAGCGCTAGATTTATTTTATTAATTAAACCAATTAAATTGGTTTATTCTCCCTTTATTGGCCGGCCACCCAAGGAGGGTTAACACCCTCTTTGGCCGGCCAAAACCGACCCGAATCGATCGCGAATTAAACTCATTTAATTCGCCCAAAAAGCCTTCAAAAGACTTAGCCATTTTTAGTTTCCATTGCGCCTCTGATTAACTCAGATTCGACTTATTTCTCTTGATCGGAAAATCCAATTTTCAACTCGTTTTAAATCCCTCGGATCACTCGTAGTGCGTGTGACTAAATAGGCTTTCGATTTATGTTGGCCGTCTATAATCAACTAATTATAGAACGATCATGAGTGGCACCTAGTAGTACATCATGATCCCCAATTAATCGAAAGATCAACGGTTTGACCTCAGAAGAAATTATTCTGAAACCCTTCAGCAGCTCTAATGAATCGTGCCCCATTCCCTTCACCACCTTATACCCACTTGGTTTAGGACATGGTCTATGGTGTCAGTCCCCACTAGGCTGACTACGTCACACCTAGCCCAAGTAGTGTCTTTCTCGTCCTTTGGATTTCTAATTACTCTCATGTAAGAGACTCGCACTCTAAACATGATATACTCTGGCCAGAGGTTTTGAGTAACAATCCGACGATAGGCCTGGGTATACATCTCCTCGCAAGGAGTGGTGAATCCTTTGTAGGCTGTTCAAACATCTTCGGGCACTTAGGCTTATACCCAATCATCCTGGGTCCACACCTCCTTGGAGATGTTTGCTTAAGATGTTAAAGTATAAGTCTCCATGACCAAGTTGACTTGAACACCGCAAGTCAAAGGAACATCGCACTTAAGCTGCAGTAAGAACTTCATTGACATATCTTTATAGATAACCATATGAAGTTTTACAGCTAGTCACTCCAATGGACTAGTTCCCTTAACTAGCATCCATATTTATCTCCGGACATCCCAATGTCACTAGTCAGTGAAAATCAGCTGATTAGAGAATAATCCATGCTAGTCTCAACAGAATTGATAGTGTCCGTTTTTATCAATTCATCGACTAGGGATAATTTCAATACTTCACAATTGCACATTAGAGATAATCACTAGTTGTGATCCCATCACAAATTCTCTTATGCTGTGAGTTGTATTGCGGACATTCAGTAGATGAGTTTAAGATCTCAATCAAATACACAAAACATGTATACTCAAATAGTGAATTATCATTTATTAATATAAATGTTTACATCATAAGGCGATTGCCTTAGGACACTTCTCTCATATCACTAACAAACTCCCACTTGGCCTAAAGCCAATCGCTACGGTATCCAATACCATAGGCTCTAACATGACCCTCGAACTTGCTTTGAGGCAAGGCCTTAGTTAAAGGATCCGCTATGTTCCTTTCAGTGGGAACTCTCTCAATTTGTATGTCATTCCTACTTATAATCTCTCTGATCAGATGATAGCGTCGAAGCACGTGTTTGGATCGCTGATGAGACCTTGGTTCCTTTGCTTGTGCAATAGCTCCATTGTTGTCGCAGTAAACCGGCACTGCTTCATCAATGGTTGGAACCACACCAAGTTCTGAGACAAACTTCTTGATCCAAACTGCTTCCTTTGCTGCTTCCGAAGCTGCGATATATTCCGCTTCCGTGGTAGAATCCGCTACTGTGTCTTGTTTGGAACTTTTCCAACTTACTGCGCCTCCATTCAATGTAAATATGTATCCAGACTGCGATTTGGAGTCATCCTTATCTGTCTGGAAACTGGCATCTGTATACCCACGTATTATCAAATCTCCTTCTCCATATATTAGAAATACATCCTTAGTTCTTCTTAAGTAATTAAGGATTGTCTTAACAGCCGCCCAATGATCCATTCCTGGATTAGACTGGTATCTGCTCATGACGCTCAGAGCATACGATACATCGGGCCTAGTACATAACATAGCATACATGATAGATCCTATTGCTGATGCATAGGGAATCTTATTCATGCAAATCCTCTCGTCTTCTGTGTGCGGACACATAGACTTCGAAAGGTTGATCCCATGCCTGATGGGAAGGTAACCTTTCTTGGATTCCGACATGCTAAACCTTTTTAGCACTCGGTCTATATATGTAGACTGCGAAAGACCAAGCAACCGTTTTGATCTATCTCTATAGATTCTAATCCCAAGGATGTAGGTTGCTTCTCCCAGGTCTTTCATGGAGAAAGTTTTGGACAACCAAATTTTAACTGTCTGTAAAACTGATATATCGTTTCCTATAAGTAATATGTCATCGACATATTGTGACGACCAGACTTCTCTTAACTTTCTCTCTTAAGGCGGGCGCCACATTTACTGGACCTTAACTTTACCTTATCCTTAGCCTTAGGTTACACCTACTTGAGTCCCCTTAACTTGCTCTGAATTTTTTTTCTTCCTTCTTTTTTTTTCAAAAAAAAAACAAAATAACTTTCATTTTATTTGCTTTGCCAGGATTTGACCCCTAGACCTCTTAGTTGTAACACTAAAGCACTAACCAGCTGCTCTACCCAGTTTTTCTTTAATGGTAGCAGTCGACTGCTATTATATCAGTCGACTGGTGTCAGTCGACTGGTATATGGTCAGTCGACTGACATATCGAACAGAAGGTTCTGTTCGATATAGCAGTCGACTGGTATCTGAGCCAGTCGACTGGCACGCCTGAAACTGCAAATTTCAGACCTGAAAATCCCTTTCAAACATCCACAAATCACATACTATCACTTCGCATTAAGATATAACTTCAAATCTATCATATATACTAGTTTATTTGGCACATTGGCAACTCAAAACCAATCCAAACTCTTGAAATTGAAACTAATACGGAACTTAACCAAACTAACCAAGCATATGGAAAAACATAAGTAAACATCTTCAAGTTGTATCAACTTCTTACTCTATGCGGAAATTAAACACATTGGTTCACTCTTTACTATTCAAAACATAAAACTAAATGTTTCTAAATACCAAACTCTACTCATACTCAACCCAACGGATCTTTTACCCCGGTTCCACCTCCTCTGAACATCAATGCAAGTCCTGTCGCCTCCCAACTTACGCTTTCTCTTTTCCTTTATCTGCAATAGAAGGAAAATGCAACTAATAAGCACAATGCTTAGTAAGTAAATCCCTACTCACAAAATCATGATGTCAATACTAAACATGCTCATTTCGAAGAATGATTTAAAACTTTACTTACTTCAAAACTTACAACTAAACATGCTTACAACTTGAAACACTTTATCATGTTTGTTAATGTATCAAAGTACACAACTAACCGTGCTTACTACTTGAACTACTTTATCATGCTTGCATTGTATCAAGGTACACATATAATAATTAAACACTTTCTCAAAAAAGAAACTACTTGATCATACTTATATACTTGAAAATAAATAATCAACTTTCTCTTAGGCCTTGACATTGTACCATGGTATCAGTGTACCAACTGCGCGCTTTTCTAATAGGTTGCGAGGTAGCTAGCCACCGCATCCTATTAGAACTTTCTACTAACTTTCTGTGGGCCTTACATTTGCCCGGTACATGTCTCTTTCACAAAAGTAAAATACTTTTCTTACTATACTTATTCATACTTATCAACTAACTTTTCTTTTGCATTAAAAGAACTTAACCTTCCTTACATTAAACTTTCCATCAAGCACACTATGTGCCCTTAACCCAAAACTTCACTTTTGGGTCCTTTCTCATATTAAAACTTATCATGCTTGGCCTACTTACATTCAATACCATTTAATTGGATTTCTAACATAAGAAAACATGCAACTTTAACAATCTAAACATGCAATTAGCAAGGTTTCTCAAAACGTGCTTCTTTTTCGAAATCATGGCTTTATAGCAAGAATTTCGTAACGAAAACTACTCCTATTGCAGGTGAGTGATTTACTTACATCGGTCTTGAAGAAAACTCACAAAAACAGGGAGAAAACTCCCTACCAAATCCTTTCCCCTCCTTCTTTTGAAAAGCTTCCACCTTTAGCCCTAGGAAACAACCCTAGGTCTTCTCTACTCAAGGGAAAAGGTGAAGAAGAAGAAGAAGAAGAAGAAGAACCCTTGAATTCGCCTCTTCCTCGCCTCTCTTCTCTGTTCACGCGCGCGGCTACGGCTTCTCCAGGGTTTCACGCGACTTAAGGGGGCTTAATATACCTCTTAATGAAAAGGCTTAACTACTCTATAACATTATATCTCTCCTTCCTTTTCTGTGCTTGATACCCTAGCCCAGCTGGTTCGTTGGCTTCCCTTCCTCGCTGTGGTCGCGGGTTCAATCCACGGCTGCCCCTTTAAAATGTTTTTTTTTCCTTTTTTTTTTTATTTCTTTCTCCTTTCTCTAAAATACCAAACGGACTCGGAAAATTCCATAAAAATATTCTAAAAATTCCTAAAAATATCTAGAATATTTCTAAACCATTTTTAAATAATTCTAAGGACTTTAAGAACTAAAAAATGGAAATTTTGGGGCGTTACACATATAATACTAGGAATACGACTGCACTCCCACTAACCTTCTTGTACACACAAGGTTCGTCAGGATTTTGTGAGAAATCAAACTTTTTGTGTCTCATCAAAACGGATGTTCCAGCTCCTGGATGCTTGCTTCAGTCCATATATGGATCGTCGAAGCTTGCATACTTTGGTTTTATCAACCGATGTGAAACCTTCAGGTTGTATCATGTATACATCCTCAAGCAGGTTTCCATTAAGGAAAGCTGTTTTCACATCCATTTGTCATATCTCATAATCATAATGAGCTGCTATGGCTAGGAGCATCCGAATGGATTTAAGCATAGCTACTGGCGAATAGGTTTCGTCATAATCAATCCCTTGTTTCTGACGATATTCTTTTACCACTAATCTAGCTTTAAAGGTAACTACATTACCTTCCATGTCGGTTTTCTTCTTGAAAACCCACTTGCACCCTATGGGCTTAATCCCTTCGGGTGGGTTAACCAAGTCCCATACTTGATTTTCGTACATGGAATCCATTTCCGACTTCATGGCCTCAAGCCATTTGTCCCTTTCTGAACTTTTCAGGACATCTTCATAACTGATAGGTTCATCATCGCTTATGAGTAACACGTCGTTCGATTCACTTACGAGAAATCCGTATCTCTCTGGAATATTGCGTGCCCTATTAGACCTACGAAGAGGTGGTGTAGTTTTAGGTTCAACTGATAGCTCATCACTATGAATTATCGGTTGTGGGCCTAGACTAGGTGTCTCTGTAATGTCTATTGGAGTTTCTTGAACTTCATCAAGTTCAATCCCACTCCCACTGCTTTCTTGTAAAAGAAACTCTTTCTCTAGAAATACAGCATGCCTTGAAACAAACACCTTTTGTTCCAAGGGATGATAGAATTGGTAACCCTTCGTTTCCTTAGGATATCCAATAAATAGACATTTATCAGACTTAGCATCCAATTTGTCTGATATAACTCGCTTCACATAAGCAGGACAACCCCATATCTTAAGGTGAGTTAAGTGAGGTTTCTTACTATTCCAAATCTCATATGGAGTAGTAGAGACTACCTTGGTCGGGACTCTGTTTAACAAGTAAACAGCTGTCTTAAGTGCATAGCCCCAAAAGGATTTTGGAAGAGTTGCATGATTCATCATAGACCTAACCATGTCCATCAAGGTTCGGTTGCGCCTCTCAGATACACCATTATGCTGTGGTGTATATGGCGGAGTCCATTGGGACAATATCCCATTGTCCCTAAGATAATCTTGAAACTCTTGACTTAAGTATTCACCACCCCGATCGGATCGAAGTATTTTAATACTTTTGCCAAGTTGTTTCTCTACTTCATTTCTGAACTCTTTGAATTTCTCAAAAGCTTCAGATTTGTGTTTCATCAAGAACACATACCCGAATCGTGAGTGATCATCGATAAAGGTGATGAAGTAGCTATAGCCTCCTTGTGCTAGAGTTGACATTGGTCCACATACATCGGTATGTATTAGACCAAGCAATTCTCCCACTGGATTACCCTTTCCAGAAAAGGGTAATTTGGTCATCTTGCCTTTTAAGCATGATTCGCATGTATCAAATGACCCGGGTTCAAATGATTCCAAAATTCCACATCGGTGCAATTCGGTCATGCGTTTCTTACTTACATGGCCAAGACGGCAATGCCAAGTGTAGGAGTCTATTTGATTATCTATTCGAGCACGTTTGTTGCTAACATCGATATTGAAAACGTCACTGGATAAATCTAACGTGTAGATGCCATTGCACAAAGTTCCATTCCCATAAAGAACGCCAATTAAAGTTATGTAACAACAATTGTTACTCAAAGTTAAATGATAACCCTTTTCATTCAAGCATGAAATAGATACAATATTCTTTATTAACGAAGGAACGAAATAACAATTATCCAATTCTAAGACACGTCTAGTGGGGAGCTTTAGCAAATAGGTTCCGATGGCAACAGCAGCAATCTTTGCTCCATTTCCAACTCGCAAATTCGCTTCTCCTTTGACGAGTCTTCTTCTATTCCTTAGCCCCAGTATGTCATTACATATATGTGAGCTACACCCAGTATCAAGTACCCAAGTGTTTGAGGAAATAGAGTGACATTCAATAACGAAGATACTTGAAGAGGATGGGGCATCGGATGCCTTCTCTTTCAAGGACTCAAGATAAATCTTGCAGTTTCTTCGCAAGTGACCCTCCTTGCCACAGTGATGGCAAGTGCCTTTTAGGGTATTTTCAGTCTTTTTGGTCTTTTTCTTCTTTCCCTTATTCTGTTCATTGGCCTTCCTCTTAGAACCTTTCTTCGAGGAACCAACTAATAGTACCGTCTTTTGATCTTGCTTCACAGAAGGCTCTACAGTCTTCAGCAGGTTGAGCAACTCAGGAAACTGGTCTGGAGTTGTGTTTTCAGGAGGACGGTTGGGAAGTTGATCTTTAAGGACATAAGTAAGCTTCTCTTCCTTGAGGACTATCCTCAGGTTTCGAAGCCAGTCCATGAAGTTTGGCCAGTCAGTT
>JAGFNQ010007063.1:312486-344136 GCA_024364735.1 Boesenbergia rotunda | reverse complement strand
TTTGTTTGTCACTTTCATGTGAAAGTACTCTTCCAGAAATTCTGCTTCAAATTCGGCCCAGGTCATCTGATTCACATTCCTCTTAGCTTTCACTCTTTCCCACCACATCCTAGCATCTCCAGTAAGGCAGAAGGATGTGCACTTTATCTTCTCCACCTCGGGCCAGTCCAGTAACTCCATTATACTTTCCACCGTTTTGAACCATGCCTGAGCATCCCATGGTTCACTTGTGCCAGAAAAATTCTCGGGCTTCAGTCTCTGCCACTGGATCAGATATGCTTCCTGTCTCACTTCTCTTGTCAGAGGTACTGGGGGAGTCTCTGTCACCGCTGGTGTCGCTACTTGTGCCACTGGCGCCACTGGCGTGGCAACAGGGGTGGCTTGCTGATTAGCCATCAAGGCAGCAATGACTTGCTGCTGCTCAGCAAGTTGCCTCTGAAGCTGGGCCACCACTCCTTGAAGATCTGTGGGTGGTGCTGACTCAGTGGACTCCTGCTCTCTAGGAGTCTGCTCCTCATTTCGGACAGTTCTGGGACGTCCTCTTGCCATTCTCTTTCTCTATGGTGTATAGAAAATAAATAAGAAATAAATGCATATTATTTCTTACTAACTTGCTTCACTATCTCTATGCATACATTATCATATCATAGTAATACTATCATGCTTTTCTACTATCATGCACTTACTAATACTAGCAGTCAATAAAGAAAGCATATTAACAAAAACAAAACAACATTAAATTTCTTACTTGGTAGGCGGCAGGGTTGATGCTTGATGTCAGTGTGGCGGAAGGGTGGAGACCTGCTCTGATACCACTCTGTGACGACCAGACTTCTCTTAACTTTCTCTCTTAAGGCGGGCGCCACATTTACTGGACCTTAACTTTACCTTATCCTTAGCCTTAGGTTACACCTACTTGAGTCCCCTTAACTTGCTCTGAATTTTTTTTTTCTTCCTTCCTTTTTTTTTCAAAAAAAAACAAAACAACTTTCATTTTATTTGCTTTGCCAGGATTTGACCCCTAGACCTCTTAGTTGTAACACTAAAGCACTAACCAGCTGCTCTACCCAGTTTTTCTTTAATGGTAGCAGTCGACTGCTATTATATCAGTCGACTGGTGTCAGTCGACTGGTATATGGTCAGTCGACTGCCATATCGAACAGAAGGTTCTGTTCGATATAGCAGTCGACTGGTATCTGAGCCAGTCGACTGGCACGCCTGAAACTGCAAATTTCAGACCTGAAAATCCCTTTCAAACATCCACAAATCACATACTATCACTTCGCATTAAGATATAACTTCAAATCTATCATATATACTAGTTTATTTGGCACATTGGCAACTCAAAACCAATCCAAACTCTTGAAATTGAAACTAATACGGAACTTAACCAAACTAACCAAGCATATGGAAAAACATAAGTAAACATCTTCAAGTTGTATCAACTTCTTACTCTATGCGGAAATTAAACACATTGGTTCACTCTTTACTATTCAAAACATAAAACTAAATGTTTCTAAATACCAAACTCTACTCATACTCAACCCAACGGATCTTTTACCCCGGTTCCACCTCCTCTGAACATCAATGCAAGTCCTGTCGCCTCCCAACTTACGCTTTCTCTTTTCCTTTATCTGCAATAGAAGGAAAATGCAACTAATAAGCACAATGCTTAGTAAGTAAATCCCTACTCACAAAATCATGATGTCAATACTAAACATGCTCATTTCGAAGAATGATTTAAAACTTTACTTACTTCAAAACTTACAACTAAACATGCTTACAACTTGAAACACTTTATCATGTTTGTTAATGTATCAAAGTACACAACTAACCGTGCTTACTACTTGAACTACTTTATCATGCTTGCATTGTATCAAGGTACACATATAATAATTAAACACTTTCTCAAAAAAGAAACTACTTGATCATACTTATATACTTGAAAATAAATAATCAACTTTCTCTTAGGCCTTGACATTGTACCATGGTATCAGTGTACCAACTGCGCGCTTTTCTAATAGGTTGCGAGGTAGCTAGCCACCGCATCCTATTAGAACTTTCTACTAACTTTCTGTGGGCCTTACATTTGCCCGGTACATGTCTCTTTCACAAAAGTAAAATACTTTTCTTACTATACTTATTCATACTTATCAACTAACTTTTCTTTTGCATTAAAAGAACTTAACCTTCCTTACATTAAACTTTCCATCAAGCACACTATGTGCCCTTAACCCAAAACTTCACTTTTGGGTCCTTTCTCATATTAAAACTTATCATGCTTGGCCTACTTACATTCAATACCATTTAATTGGATTTCTAACATAAGAAAACATGCAACTTTAACAATCTAAACATGCAATTAGCAAGGTTTCTCAAAACGTGCTTCTTTTTCGAAATCATGGCTTTATAGCAAGAATTTCGTAACGAAAACTACTCCTATTGCAGGTGAGTGATTTACTTACATCGGTCTTGAAGAAAACTCACAAAAACAGGGAGAAAACTCCCTACCAAATCCTTTCCCCTCCTTCTTTTGAAAAGCTTCCACCTTTAGCCCTAGGAAACAACCCTAGGTCTTCTCTACTCAAGGGAAAAGGTGAAAAAGAAGAAGAAGAAGAAGAAGAAGAACCCTTGAATTCGCCTCTTCCTCGCCTCTCTTCTCTGTTCACGCGCGCGGCTACGGCTTCTCCAGGGTTTCACGCGACTTAAGAGGGCTTAATATACCTCTTAATGAAAAGGCTTAACTCGACGATAACATAATTTCTCTCCTTCCTTTTCTGTGCTTGATACCCTAGCCCAGCTGGTTTCTTGGATTCGGTTAACTCGCGTGGCCGCGAGATCGAACCCCTGCTGCTGCCCTTTCATTTTCCTTTTTCCGAAAAACTCCATTTCTTTTGCTAAAAATACTAAACGGACTCAGAAAAATCCATAAAAATATCCTAAAAATTTCTAAAAATCTAAAGAATATTTCTAAAGTATTTTTAACTAATTTCAAGGACTTTAAGAACTTGGGATGGAAATTTTGGGGCGTTACACCTTAGCACAAGTTTGGTACCTAGCACACATTCCTACAGAAAATAAGATATCAGGTCTACTAGCGGTCAAGTAAAGTAGGCTACCAAACATGCTTTGGTATAGCTTAAGATCTACAGAATTTCTTTCAGGGTCAGTATCTATTTTGACATTTGTAGCCATAGGGGTACTTAAGCTTTTGGAATTATCCATTTTGAATTTCTTTATTAACTCTTTAGCATACTTGGATTGGTAAACATAATTACCATCTCTAGTCTGTTTAATTTGTAATCCTAAGAAAAAGTTGAGCTCACCTACCAAGCTCATTTCGAATTCACTTTCCATTATTTTTACAAATTCTTTTAGAAAGTTAGAGTTGGTGTATCCAAAAATTATATCATCAACATAAATTTGGGCAATAAAAATATCATTTTCTAAGGTTTTAACAAAAAGGGTGTAGTCAATTTGACCTTGGTTAAATTCCTTAGAAATTAAATAAGTTGATAAACGTTCATACCATGTCCTAGGTGCTTGTTTCAACCCATAAAGTGCTTTTCTAAGTTTAAAAACATACTCACGTTTTTCTAGATCCTCAAATCCTGGGGGTTGTCCTACATAAACTTCTTCTTTGATAGACCCATTTAAAAAGGCAAACTTAACATACATTTGGTATAGCTTGAACCCTCTATGGGATGCAAAGGCTAACAACATTCTAATTGACTCAAGTTTGACTACTAGTGTAACGCCCGCCCCTTACCGTTAGGCGACACGTTACCTTTAACCTTTTTTTTTCTTACTTACTTATATCATTGCGTATGAATCTAACATTACAGCGGAAATGAAACATAACTAAAAGCATGTGCAATGATAAGGAAGTAATAACATCATATAACATCTAATAGCATCCATACTTAAATAAACTCCAAAAGAACTAGCAAGTATCATGCATAAAGTATCAACATATGTCTCATTAGAAATAAGAACTAAGTTTATAGATAACACTAAAGTGGATCGATCAGTCAAGTCACCACCACACACATTAGCCCTTCCTGCAGCTTCCCTTTCTTTAGTAGTTTCTATGTTGATCTGCAACATAAGCAAACAAACTATATGTATAAAACTTAGTAAGCTCTTTCTTACTCACTAAATCCATACGTCGCATGCATTTTAAAACATATAACATTTCATGGATAGCATAAAATTCATAAGATACATAAGATACATGAAGACATATAAACATAGAACATGTGCATTTTAAAACATTAGGATGCTCTTTAGAAAAACATAGTAAATAATACTTTAAAATCATATACATCATCTTCTTTGGGGTCCCCGGCTTTGCACCCATTCTTTCTTTTGCGCGCATACCCCTATGTAGGATACGAGGTAGCTAATCCCGACCTACAGGGTCTACATTCTAGGCTTACTATCTTTCAGCCTAGGGACAGCATCATCGGTAGTCCGGAACCGTGGATCTTTTTCAAGATCCGGTACAAGCCAATCTTTAAAGTAAAATACATACATGCATGCTTTTCTTTTCTTTCTTTCTTTCATATAGAACATGCATTCCTTTCTTTCTTTCTTTCTTTTTTTCTTTCTTTCTTTCATATTGCATGTACTATAGACATTCAATCATTCATAATCATAAGCATACTTTCATATATAGAACATGCATTCTTTCTTTTTCTTTCTTTCTTTCATATTGCATGTACTATAGGCATTCAATCATTCATAAACATAGGCATACCTTCATGGCATAATCATTAGCATAAATATCAAGACATGGAAAGGACTTTTCTTTTAACACATGTAAGTGAAGTAACCATCATGCTAGTTTCATCAATACATCATACATATAACATGCTTGTCTTAATCAAGGCATTATGTTAGTTTAATCTTTCTTTTCTCATCTTAATACATGCTGGCCGAAACTTCATGGCAAGGATATCATAGCATAAAACCCACATAGCATTGGAATAAAGGCATACATTACATAAGAGGTCATTTACAAGTACACTGGTAGTCTAGACTCTACTAAGCACTAATTTAGGTGCATGAATTGTACTTGAACTTATTCTTAACCTTTATTCTAGTAATTGGCCAAAATTCACAGCATGGATAACATAGTATAAAAGTCATATAATCATGGAAATAAAAACATACGTTACACATGGAATCATATACAAGCACAAGGGTAGTCTAGGCTTCATGGAACACTAGTTTAGGAGCATATTTTGTGCTTGAGCTTATTTTTAACCCTTATCCCAGTATTTGTCCGAAATTCATAGCTAGATAACATGGCATGAAAGTCATCCAATCATGGAAATAAAACATAATTTACATGAGAGATCATTAGCATGTACCAGAGTAGACTAATCTTCACTAAACCTTAGTTTGGGTGCATGAATTGTATTTGCACTTATTCTTAACCCTTACCCTTGTAATTTGCCAATATTCACAGTATGTAAACCATGGTATAAAAGTTCATATAACATGTAAACAAAAACATATTTTACCAGTAAGGTCATATACAAGCATAAAGGTAGTCTAGGCTTCATTAAACACTAGTTTAGGGACATGCTTTGTACTCGAGCCTATTCTTAACCCTTATTCTTGTAATTTGTCGAAACTCACAGTAGGGATCTCATAGCATAATCATTCACATAATATGGGAATAAAAACATATTTTTCATAAGAATTCATTCACAAGTGCAAAAGTAGTTTGTACTTCACCAAACACTAGTTTAGGTGTATGATCTAGAGTTCTACTTGGATTATCATGCATATGGGTACATGTAACATTTTTCTAAACATCAATACATAGAATGGAGCATGAGTTTAGACTCAAACAACTTAGATAAGGTACTGACCCTAAGTTATAAAATTATTTCCATCATGAAATAAAACACCCAATCACATGCATATTACTTGGTTAAACTATAACTTCATGAAGGTCTATAAAAATCTGTTTTAAGGCATAATTTAAGGTCCCTTGGATGAATGTTACAAGGGTTCCTTAGCATATATTCCACAAAATTTAGTGGCCTAAAACATTTATATAGCAAGGAAACAATCATTAGAACAATAGCCTACTTCATGCATCAACATTTATCCATTTCATGAGTTGGCCGAATTCTTCCAAGTCCTTTACATCATGGAGGGCATTCAAACACCTTGTATCCATCATATATTCATTACAAAAAGGTAGTAACAATTTCATGAACTCTTCCTTTACGTTTTTGGACATAGAAAAGGGGGGTACCCCTTTATGGCCGAAACTTCCCTCAAGGTTTTCTTCCATTCTCTTTCACCCAACATCACAAGCAAACATAAAAATCATAAAAACACATAAAAAAGCCATTATGTTGCAGGTGAGGGAGTCTTACCACTTGTGCTTATGTTCCCAAAAGATCTCCAAATTTTGGAGAAGAAAAGACCTCTTAAACTCTAGCACTCCTCTTCTTCTTCTCTTCTTTTAGTCCGGTTTTCTCTAGGAGGTGAATGATTTGAAAATGGTAGCAAGGCCACAAGGATTTCGGTGAGGAAGAGGAGGAAGGAGAAGAGTTTGGTGGAGAGAAAAGGGGAAGGTTTCTTGGTCGAAATGCATTAGGCATTTCCTCCTCTTCATGGCCTTTTATGATGAGTAAAGAGGCAAGCACCTCTTTAATGGTGTCTCTTCAATTTTTTTATGTCTCTTCTACTTCTTTCCCACTTATCTACAATTCCCCATCCTCTTCTAATAGCACTCCCTTGCTAGGTGACTTGGTTACATGAATATTCTTAAGGCTTTGCTTTCCTTTGAGGTCCAAGGTTCAATCCTTGGCACCTCCTCTTCTTTTTGCTTTCTCTTCCTTTTATTATTTCTTTTTTTTTCCAAGCCCGCATAACCAAAGCCCACCTAGAGAATGCTACTTATTTAATTCATACACATGCATATTTATATCATTATTCATTCATTCATGTGCATGATGTCAAGCATAATATTAATGTAGCATATAAACATAATTATCACACACATTCACCATATATCAAGAAGGTACTTAATATCTTCTTTATTCGAAATTTCCCCCTTTAAATTCATAATTTTATTCTTGGCCACATGTTCAATTATTACATCGTTCTAGAGGGAAATTTGGGGCGTTACAACTAGGGCATAGGTTTCATCATAGTCTAAACCTTTGACCAGACTAAACCCTTTAGCTACTAAGCAAGCTTTATTTCTAACTAATTTCCCTTAATCATTTAATTTGTTTCTGAACACCCACTTAGTATCTATTACAGATTTACCCTCAGGTTTAGGTTCTAGTTACCAGACTTGGTTTCTTTCAAATTGGGCTAACTCCTCTTGCATAGCTATAATCCAATCAGGGTCAGGTAGGGCTTCCTCTATAGTCTTAGGTTTAATTTTTGAAATTAATGCGATCTGACTAAGATTTCTATAGGAAGACCTAGTTCTGACTCCTAAGGTTGGATCACCCATAATTTGATCAGAAGGGTGACTGAGTTTGGGTTTCTTGGTTCTTCTAGTACTAGGTTCAGCCTCAGGTCCGGCTGGACAGTTCAGTTCAGTGTTTGGTTCAACTACTTGGGTCGGTTCAATTATTGGTTCAGGTGAGACCTCAGTAGTTGGTTCAAGAGTTAGTTCATTTAGAGATTCAATCAGTGGTTCAATTGTTGGTTAACTGTCTTCCTGATTAATATTTGATTGGTTCAAGTTTTGATTATCATTTTTTGGTTCAATTTCCTCATCAAAAATTAAGTTAGTAGTTTCTTCAATTTTGTGAGTTTGTTTATTATAAATCCTATAGGCCCTACTAGTTGTTGAATATCCTAAGAAGATCCCTGGGGTTGGCTTGGATTGAAACTTACTTAGGTAGTCCTTAGTGTTCAAGATATGGACATTGCACCCAAAGACTCTTAGGTAGTGTAGGTTAGGCAGTCTATGATAATATAGTTCATAAGGGGTTTTATTATGTCTTTGTTAATTAGAACTGTTTTGGATGTAGTATGTCGTACTTACCGCTTCTGTCCAAAATTGGTTAGCTAGATTAAATTCATTCAACATGGTTCTAGCGGCTTCCTGAAGGGTTCTATTTTTTTTCTCCACTATCGCATTTTGTTGGGGGGTTCTAGGACAGAAAAACTCATGAATATACCTATTGATTTTGTAGAATTCCTCAAACCTTTGATTTTCAAATTCTCCCCCATGATCACTCCTAAGTCTCTTAATCTTATTATCATTTTGGTTTTCAATTATTTTTCATAAGTCGATAAATAGATTTAAGGTTACATCCTTAGCTTTCAGGAACCTAACCTAAGTGAACCTAGAGTAATCATCGATAATTACTAAACAGTACCGATTCTCGCTTAGTGACTTGGCTCCGTGTGAATCAAATAGGTCAAGGTGCAGGAGCTCAAGTGTGGTTTGGGTTAAGTCTGATTGAATTGGTTTATGAGTAGACTTAGTTTGTTTACCTTGTTTACATGAATTACATATTGTGTTTTCAAAATTCTTAATTTTTGGTACACCTTTAATTAAACCAAGTTAAGTAATTTTAGAAATTAGTTTGACATGAGTATGACCTAATCTCCTATGCCAGAGGTTGGATTCTTCTAATTGAGTCAAGAAGCATTTTGGTACTAAAGGTAAATTAATAGTATAAACGTTATTTTTCCTAGTACCCTTAAGCATAACTTCTGAGTCCTGGAGGTTTCTAATCAGGCAGTCAGAGTTGGTGAATGTAACTACGTAGCCAGTATCACATAGTTGACTTATACTAAGCAAATTCAACTTAAAATTTTCAACCAAGAGCACTTTTTTAATCACAAAATCAGACTTGAGTTTAATGTTACTTGACCCAATGACTTTGAGTGTAGCATTGTTGCCAAATGCTACTGAGCCTAGGTTCTTGAACTTGATTTTGGTGAATTTCAATTTGTCTCCAGTCATGTGTCTGGAGCATCCACTATCCAACATCCATTGATCTAAATCTTTATGTTCCTACACATAAAGTATTTATTGATTTGGATCCAATTATAGTTAGGGATAGCTTAAATTGACTTTCACAACCTAGTCTGTCTCACCCGGTCTAGTATTATCAATCACGTTAACCTTATGGGTTTTGTGAGACAGGTTTTCAAAAATTAAGATTTTAATTTTGAAAAGCATGGTTAATTTTGAAGACATTGAATTAATTTTGAAAATTTTATAAAGTTTAAGTTTATTGATTTTGGAAAATGTGTTGAATCTAAGATTAAATGAAATTTATGTTAGATTCAAATTTAATAAATAGTAATTTGAATTTGGTTATCAGTAATCAGCTTCCAGATCTTAGTGAGGCATAAGGTCTTCTTTGGCCGTAGCCTTATTGGAGCAACAACCCTTTCCTTGACAAAGTCTTTTACTGAAAATTCATCTTCAAGTTACTTCTTGAAAAATGTTGGTCTAACTAGTTTGGGTCATTGATCGGTAGCTTCGGCTAGTTCCACCAGATTAAACAGACCAAGTAAGATATACTTGACCTTATTAGAAGGGCTTTCCTAACGTACTATCATCTCACCTCCACCCAATACTATGTTGTCCAAATTTCAATTAAATCTTTTGTCCTTAATCTAACAAGTCCTAAATCTAAGCATGATAAAAAAAATTAAGAAAAATAATAATCAGGCACGCAATTAAGTAATAGATCATCTACTTATAAAAATGATTTTTGTATTGGCTCCCCCTAGACTAAAGCCTCGATAAGGGTTAAGCAAGATGTGAATCTTGTGCTTGGGGATCTAATACTGGTTTGGTCTAGCTTGTTTATTTAAATAGAGCTTGGGAACCCATGCTTGGACTCGGGTTCTAGGTTGGTTCAATATAGAATAATATGAACGTTGTCTTGACTTGGTTCGATAACCGAGTCCGGATCGATTGAGAACGGTCTTCTGTTTTTCAAGGATCATGTCAAGACCCTTGGAACCCAAAGTGAACCATTCTAAGGCAACTCTGAGCTCCTTGACTTGAGTCTTCAGGGAGGAATTCTCTTCCTCAAGTTTTTGGACTTGAGTTGAGTTTCCTTCCTGAATTTGCTCAGTCAAGGACCTCGAGTTGACTTCCTCTTTCAGGAGTTTTACTTCATGTCTAAGGGACTCAACTGGGATTTTGACTTTTGCCAAGTTACGAGACAAATACGAAATTAATTTTGACAATTCATATTCTGAATAACCACTTACAGTGATTTGTCCATTCTCTGATAATGTGAATCTTCCGTCGTCTGGTTCCGATTCTGATCTGGAGTCGACGTCTTCCGAGGTGGTTAGGGTGAGAAGATTCGTGTGCGGGACTTCTTCTTCTTCTTCGGAAGAGGATTCATCCCAGGTGGCTTGGAGAGCCTTCTTTCTTCGCGCCTTATTCATGTCCTTCAGATTGAGGCACTCTGACTTGAAGTGTCCCTTTTTATTGCATTCGTAGCAGGTAACATTGATCTTGCTCTTCGAGCTTGTTGAAGGTTCTGCTGGATCTTCCTTTCTTCGGCTTGATTTCTTCTTGCTCGTTTGGTATTTTAGTTCTTTGTAGTAATCCCGAGCTAGCTGAACCAATTTGGGTCGATCCCCTTCACTATCTTCTGATTCCGAGTCTGAGTCAGACTCGGGTGCTAGTTTAGGCTTCTTTTTGGGAGCTTTTCCTTAAGATTTTCTTGCAACAAAAGCTATACCTTTCTCGATCAAGGTAGTGTTAGTTTGTTCGTGCAGTTCTAATTCAGAAAATAGCTCATCTAGCTTAATTTCAGATAAGTTCTTTGAAACTTTGTAGGCATCCACCATAGACACCCACAGTGAGTTTCTAGGAAAGGAATTTAAAGTATACCTTATCAGGTCACGGTTTTCAACCTTGTAACCTATCGTGTGCAGTCCGTTCATCAGCTCCTAGATTCTGGCATGGAGTTGGGCTGCAGTCTCACCGTCGTGCATCTTGATTGTATAGAGTCTGTTAAGCAACAGATCTCTTTTGCTGATCCTTGTGTCGGAAGTGCCTTCGTGCAGCTCGATCAGCTTGGACCAAAGCTCCTTCGCACTGTTGAAGGGTCCTACCCGATTCAGCTCCTCCTTTGTTAAGCCACATTGCAAAGTTTGGGTCGCCTTTGCATCGGCTTCAATTTTCTTCTTTAGTGGGTCGTCCCACTCAGTATAGTGTTGAACCATGACTTGTGCATTTTTAGGAATTTCCAGCCCTGACTGGATAATTATCTACATGTCCACCTAAATTTTCAGGTGGACTCCCATCTTGCTTTTCCAGTAGAAGAAGTCTTCTCCACTGAAAAGAGGAGATCTGGCAGTGATGTATCCTTCTTGCATGGCCATTAAGTTCTTACTGAAAAATTAGAAACAACTTGTCCCAAGACTAGGTCTTGGATTAGCAGTGCGGGAAAAAAATATTAATAACGAAAAAAGATCGAGTGGTGTTGCACCAACCTCGATTAACGAGAAAATTCGAGCGAAAGAAGAAAAAAAATTTAAAATTTGTAAATTCGAAAAAAAAATCTCAAACTGGTGGTTGCACCAAGTTTGAGCCACCTGCTCTGATACCACTTGTTGGATCGGAGTGAATCGATATCGGGGGTGAATATCGACGTAAAATTTTCGTATGATTAAGAGAAATTACGCAGCGAAAAACACAAAAACAATCGCTAACAATCATTCTTTTTACTTGGTTCGGAGTCGCAGTCGGCTCCTACTCCAAGGCCCACAGTCCTTGACCATTTACGATGGACAATTCTATATTCGTAAAAATGTTTACAAGTTGGAGTACAAAATATAGAATTGAAAATGAAATTACAACACTTTATGAAAATAAACATTTACTGACGAACGGAGTGGTTGGAAGTTTGGAGCAGCGGGTCATCGTCGGCGCTTGAATCGCGAGTGCGGAGTGTGTCAGAGCGTAGCACTTGAACGAAAGTGTTGAGAGCGAGATGTTCGAGTTGTTTAGAAGCCTTGGGGGTGCACCCCTATTTATACTGGTCGCTGGGGCGCCTGTGTTGAAGGGGGTGTGTGACACGTGGCCTCTTTTGCGAGAACTCCAATCCGCAGACTCGGCCAGCGCTTATCCCTTCAACTGGGGTGCCTGAGCTGACTAGGCCGCCTATGTTAACACAGGTGCCTAGCTTGACTTGGTCCAAAGGCTTTCGTGGCAGTTTGGTTCGATGGCTTGGTTTGGCCTTACACTGGGGCGCCTGTATCCACACAGGCGCCTAGCCCAATGAGGCACCTCCTTCCAATGAGGCGCCTGAGTTGCAAAAACACAGTTCCTTTATTTCCTACAACCAGGGTTAGTTCTAAACACAAGAAGCAAATATGCATGATATATTAAATATTATTTACAACCTAAGCTGTCTTGGTTCTGACTTTGGGTCTCCCAAATGGAACCCTGGTCGAACTGATGCCTAATGTTCCCTCCTACGGGGAACGCATCCTCACCTACTCCTCTCGGGAGAATTTACCTTTTTGCCAACCGGCTCCTCCGGTTGGGTTTTTGCCTAGCTTCACTCACCAGGTCTTCGGTGCCCAATCCTTGACCAGGTCTTAGTGCCCAACTTCACTCACCAGGTCTTCGGTATCTAGTCCTCAACCAGGTCTTAGTGCCCATCTTCACTCACCAGGACTTCGGTGCCCAGTCCTCGACCAGGTCTTAATGTCCAACTTCACTCACCAGGTCTTAGTGCCCAGCTTCACTCACCAGGTCTTATTGCCCAACCTTACGTCAGAACGTAGTTGCCCATCCTCCGGCCAGGACTTAGTGCCTAGTCTACCTAGGACTTGTTGGATCGAGAGAAACGACAGAGGGGGGTGAATATCATTAAAACTTTTTTGGATTAAGGAAAAGAGAAAATGCAGCGGAAACAAAACAATCACACAGAGACACAAGTATTTTACTTGGTTCGGAGTCGTGGTCGGCTCCTACTCCAAGGCCCACAGTCCTTGACCGTTTACTTTGGGCAATTCTATAATCGCACAAAAGGTTTAAAAATTTCAGTACAAGAACATTGCAGTGAATAAAAAGAACTACACTTTTCGTTACCGACGCCCAGTGTAGATCGTACTTCGGAGCAGAGGGTCGTTGTCGACGCTGGAGTCTCGAGATCGGAGTTTGCTGGAGCGGAGCGCTTGAACGAAAAGTTTTTGAGCGTGAGAAATTTCTTGTTCTGAAGCCTTGGGGTCGAGCACCCTTTTATAGTGCTCCTGGGGGCGCCTGAGACATTGGAGGTGCCTGACACGTGCCTTCATTTGCGAAAAACTCAATCCGCAGCTCGGTCAGCGCTTATCCCCTTCGACTCGGCCTCTGGAGCTGACTGGGGCGCTTGAGACCTCCTGGGCACCTAGCTTGACTAGGTCCGTTGGCTTCGTGGCTGATTTGCTTCGATTACCTCTTTGGCTTTGACCTTGGGTGCCCGGGACCTCCGGGGCGCCTAGCCCAATGTGGTTTCAAAGCGTTCTTGCTTCCTTGTTGTTTTGGCTTTAACCTTGGGCGCCCGGGACCTCCTGGGCGCCTAGCCCAGCTACCTACCCCCTTCCTTTGGGGCGTTCTGAGCTGCAGAAACACACTCCTTCGGTCCCTGCAAGCAAGGTTAGTTCCAAGACAAACAAAGCAAGAATGTTAGTCAATATTTACAGCCGTAGTTGTCTTGGTTCTGACTTCGGGTCTCCCAAATGGAACCCTAGGTCGAACCGACGCCTAATGTTCCCTCTACGGGGAACGCGTCCTCACCTACCCTCTCAGGAGAATTTACCTTTTTGCCAACCGACTCCTCCGGTTGGACTTTTTCCCAGCTTTACTCACCAGGTCTTCATCCCCAACTTTCGGTCAGGTCTTAGTGCCCAATTCCTCGAACCAGGTCTTCGGTGCCCAGCCCTCGGCCAGGTCTTAGTGCCCAATTCCTCGATCCAGGTCTTCGGTACCCAGCCCTCGGCCAGGACATAGTGCCCAGTCCACAGCCCTCGCCCAGGACTTATTTCCCAACCTTATGTCAGGACTTAGTGCCCAATTCTTAGAACCAGGACTTCGTGCCTAGTGTTCCTAGGACTTTTCCTACACACTTGAGTAACATCGTTAGATCACAAATAGTACTTAACATTGAATCCTTTACCAATATCAAAATAAGGTTCGATATGGTGCTTCCTGCACCAACAATCTCCCCCTTTTTGATTTATGGCAACACAATTCAAAGTTAAGTAAAAACCTATAACAATTATGAACAGAAGGTAAAAATCAATGAAGTATAGCAGTTATGAACAGAATAAATGTAGATTTGAAAAAAAAATCTTTATTTCTCATACTCCCCCTAGAACCCTGAATACTTGTGTTATAAAACACTTAAAATTCTTTATATATCAAAAACATATATGGGCGAACAGAATATTTAATTGGGAGTTTTGAGTTTTTGTAAAACTTCTAAGTTTTTGACAAAGTATTTTTCAAAAGTGGAGTAAAAGCATCAACAAAACTTTTTACACTTAGATAATTTTCCATTTTGAAAAGTTTTGCAAGCCTAAATTTTGTTAAAAAACTTTTACTTACAAGGCTTTGCAAGAAGAATTCTACAAAAAAAAAAATTACTTAGGCAAGATTTTGAAGCCAAATTTCCCTTAAAAAGTTTCAACTTTGAGAATTAGGAAAAAAAATTTGTTTACTAAAAAAAATTTGTTTACTAAAAAAAATTTACACACTTAGAAGAATTTGTTTGGAAACACTTTAGACATTTTTTAAAAAAATTTCTAGATAAGTTTTTCACCAAAAAAACTTTACTTAAAAACATTTGTCAAAAATTTTCAAAAGGTTTTTACTTAGGAAATTTTAGTAAGGAAAATTTTGTTTACTCAGACAAATTTTGTTTACTAAGGAAAATTTTACATAGGAAAAAAACATGTACTTAAAAAATATTTTGAAACACTTAGAAATACTTAGAAATTTTTGCTTTACTTTATAAAAAAATTTCCTTTTTCTCTTTCTTTCTATCCCCCTTAATGTGAAACTCTTCTCCTTATGTTTTAGACCATTTCCAATTGCAAAACCAAAACATTGCACAAAGCTCCCTCATGATTTAAAATTTTCCCCTTGAAGCTTTTTGAAAGAATACTTGAAAAGAGTTCTAAGTATAAATATACTCATAAGTTCAATTTGCAATGATATTTTGAAACAAAATTTTCTGGGTATAACAAAGGAGATTCTAAGTTAGAAAAACCTTAGGTTAAAGTGAAAAATATTTGAGAGCTTCTAAGATAAACTTTGTAGGATCGTATAGGCGTGCTAGAGGGGGGGAATAGCGATTCTTCGGTCGTTTCTCTACAAGTTCGTTAGAAACAATAATAATAAACACAAACAACAAAGAAAGCACCGCTAACAAATCGATTTTACTTGGTATCCACCCCGGCCGGGTGGCTAATCCAAGAATCCGTAGGTGGATCACTCCCCGGATAACCTCCGGCTAGCCCTCGCCGCTCCTTGTGGGTGGAGAAACCTCGCCACAACACCAAGCAAGCCTCTGAGTACAAAGACTACTATCTTGTCTTTAACCAAGACAAGATTCGTCAAAAATCTCAGCCACCACGAAGTCCTCTTTAAATAGGACTCGGGCTGAAACCCTCGCTACCAGTCGACTGCCAATTTACCAGTCGACTGGTCTAGCCTTAATTGCTAGCCAACGGCTAGCTCAACGGCTATATTTCGGGGATACCAGTCGACTGCCATTTTACCAGTCGACTGGTCCAACCCCAAAATCATTCTGTGAGTTTTACCAGTCGTCTACCTCCCAGGCAGTCGACTGCCCCACTCACACACATAGGGTTTCCCTTCCTGAGTACACTTCTCTTAGCACTCAGACCCTAGGACTTTCCCGAGTACAATCACACAACACTCGTACCCTCACGACTCGACTGATTCCTCCTCAGCAGCCTTGACTGTTGCCTTCACGCCCTCTCCATCTTCGGCTCCCGTCCCTCGGGTGGACGCAAGCCTCCAGCTTGCCTCCATGTCATCCTTCATGCATGCCTCGAAGTCCGCGCCCATCAGCTCATCGTCCCTGCTCTCCGAGGTCCCTCGGATGCACACGCAAGCCTCCAGCTTGCCTCCATGCCACCCTTCACCGTACTGAGGCCGCCCAGTCAAGTCCATATGTGTAACCTGTACAACCTGCACACTCAACATACACATATGAGATAACAAGGGTAAACCTAACTTAAACCCTTTGCCCAAACATCAAAACACTTGGTCACTCCGGACATAGATTGCCTCAATAATCTCCCCCTTTTTGATATTTGGCAATACGTTTAAGTTAGGGAAAACAAGATAGTAGTCAATAGCAAAAACCATGCTAAACAAATGCATATGCAATACGTTTAAGTTAGGGAAAACAAGATAGTAGTCAATAGCAAAAACCATGCTAAATAAATGCATATGCAATGCATATATGGATCCTATCCCAAGGCATCCCACACCTATCCCTCCAAGTTAGGACTTTTCCACACCTATCCCTCCAAGTTAGGAATTTCCACACCTAACTTCCCAAAGTTAGGATTTTTCCCAAACCGGGCTTTTTAAAGCTTCTCCCAAGCTCCCCCTACATTGGACTTACAAAGGCTTTTTAAGAACCTCTCCAAGGTTCCCCTTATGCCAAGAATGGAGCAACCATGCTCCCCCTTAATCTTAGCTCCCCCTAAACCTAGGGTTTCTTGCAAAGGTGTGTTTGGTTTCCCAACTTAAACCCAACACTTCTCCCCCTTTGCCTAATATCAAAAAGACCCCAACAATATCCCCAATTATCAGTTCTTTTAATCCCCAATGACCATAAATAATGTGTACTAGCCCCTTATACACTTGTTTTGCATCATTTGGACCCCAAAATAGCTGCTGATACAAAATTCAGCCATTACCAGTCGACTGCCCCCCATGGCAGTCGACTGATACTCTGAAAATCAGAATTTCAGCCTTTCTGACGAAATTCAGAAATGCGCTAGAAATTCCACAAATCTCCAAAAATTCTCAAATTTTATGGAAAAATACATTCCAAAATGTATCTATCACCATTCCCACGTTTGACACAAAACCCAAAAACTAGCAAAAAGGTTCACTCAAACCTTAACCAAAAGTCCTAGTTTTGGTTTCTCCTTGATGTCTCTGCCCATGCCAACCCACAATGCATCCCTAGCATTGAATTACATGGCAATTACACACCAAAAACTAATTTTCATGCAATATGACCCCAATGTCATATTTCCATGCATGAAACTCAAAAACACCTTGTCAAAACCCAAGAATTGAGACTCAAGTCCGTCTCCAATTCTTTTGGCACACTCCATGGTCCATCTAGACCTCTAGGAGCACCCCCTCCCAAGGTCCATTCACCATATATCCCAAAGGCTCCTAGAGCTCCCCCTTGAGCTCTTAGCCCTAGCCACCTCCCTAGGTGACTCAACCATCACTAGGCCACATCGGTGTTCCACCGGTAACTCTTGGCCAACAAACTTGACACTCTTAACCTTAGACACCTCGTCTTTGGTTAAGTCCTTATTTTTCCCTTTAAATGGCATCCCCTTGCCATTTTTGGACTCCCCCTTCTTGCCATAATCATATGCTACCCTAGCATATTTCCTTCCCTTGGCATGGGAGTTCTTAGACCGGTATCCCAACCCCGATCTATAATTGGTGCAGTTTAAACCACCCAACACCATATCTAAACCCTTAGATCCAATAGTGAATCTCTCTAGGGTTTTCTCTAACCTATCAAGCATTTCCCTTAAAGCTTGATTTTCCCTTTCTAGGTTCCTAAACCTAGAATCCATATGTCCACTTTGGACATTCCTAGACCTACCCTCCTTTCTAGGCACATTCCTTCCCTTCTTGGGCTTAGTGCCTTATTCCTTAGGTACAAAGGTCCTAGGTTGATCATGATGCATGCTTTTCCTAGGGTTATGATCTACCTTATTAACCCTAGTCCTATCATTATATTTAAATCCGAAATTGTGCACCATTAAGCAATTTTCATTAATCCTAGCATGTATGGATGTATAATTAATTCTATTTTTATCATGCATGGAGGAACTTGAATTAGAATTACATTTTGGCTTAAGGTTAGGAGTTACCTTCCTTACCTTTGGAGTTCCTCCTTGATGTGGGCTTCTTCTCTTCTTCCTTTCTTCTTTCTCCCATCTCCTCAAGTGCTCCATTTTTTTTAGTTCACCTTTTCTAGGGCACTTGGTGTGGTAGTGCCCTAGCTCTCCACATGTGAAGCATCGAATCTTCTTTTTCTTTTCTTGGGCTTCTCCATTCCTACAATTCATATTAGATTTAAATTGAAAGGACCTGGGTTTAGAGAGTACCTCCTTCTTACCTTTTGGGTACTTGTCCTTGTAGTGCCCCTTTTCGTTGCATCCAAAGCATGTGATATGGTCCTTGGTCTTGGCTTTAGTGAAGGTTGGAGCTTTTTCTTGCTCCGGTATGGAAATGAATCTCTCCTCCCCCTCAATTCTTGAGATTGATACTTCTTCTTCTTCTTCTCTAGATGAGGTGGAGGACCTCTCACTTTCTTCTTCCATTTCACTTGAGGAGGTAGATGATTCTTCCTCCTTTTTCTCCTCTTCGTGGGCTATTGAGTTTACCTCCTCGGCCTCTTCCACTAATTGATCTCGTGTAGGGTTTTTATGGATTTCTTCTACCTTTTTCCATAGATCGTGTGCATTTTCATATGCTCCTACACCATTCAAAACATTAGTAGGCAAAATGTTAAGCAATATATCAATTACCTTTTTATTCGCCTTGGATTGATTTTCTTGTTCTTGATTCCAATATCTAGGTCTAAGCCTCTTCCCGTGCTTATCCTTTGGAATCTCGAAGGGCTCTTCAAGCGCAATCCGAAGGTCCCACTCCATTCCGAACCACGTCTCCATCCGTGACTTCCAATACCCGAAATCGTCATGGTCGTAGGCCGGCGGAGTGTAGATTGTTAGTGATATGAGAGAAGTGTCCTAAGGTAATCGCCTTATGATGTAAACATTTATATTAATAAATGATAATTCACTATTTGAGTATACATGTTTTGTATATTTGATTGGGATCTTAAACTCATCTACTGAATGTCCGCAATACAACTCACAGCATAAGAGAATTTGTGATGGGATCACAACTAGTGATTATCTCTAAATGTGCAAATGTGAAGTATTGAAAATATCCCTAGTCGATGAATTGATAAAAACGGACACTATCAATTCTGTTGAGACTAGCATGGGTTATTCTCTAATCAGCTGATTCTCACTGGCTGGTGACATTGGGATGTCCGGAGATAAACATGGATGCTAGTTAAGGGAACTAGTTCATTGGAGTGACTAGCTGTAAGACTTCATATGGGAATCTACATGTGGATATGTCAATGAAGTTCTTACTGCAGCTTAAGTGCGATGTTCCTTTGACTTGCGGTGTTCAAGTCATCTTGGTCATGGAGACTTATACTTTAACATCTTAAGCAAGCATCTCCAAGGAGGTGTGGACCCAGGATGATTGGGTATAAGCCGAAGTGCCCGAAGATGTTTGAACAGCCTACAAAGGATTCACCACTCCTTGCGAGGAGTTGTATACCCAGGCCTATCGTCGGATTGTTACTCAAAACCTCTGGCCAGAGTATATCATGTTGAGAGTGCGAGTCTCTTAAATACATGAGAGTAATTAGAAATCCAAAGGATGAGAAAGACACTACTTGGGCTAGGTGTGACGTAGTCAGCCTAGTGGGGACTGACATGAATAGACCGTGTCCTGAACCAAGTGGGTATAAGGTGGTGAAGGGAATGGGGCACGATTCATTAGAGCTACAGAATTACTTCTGAGGTCAAACCGTTGATCTTTCGATTAATTGGGGGTCATGATGTACTACTAGGTGTCACTCATGATCGTTCTATAATTAGTTGATTATAGACGGCCAATATAAATCGAAAGCCTATTTAGTCACACGCACTACGAGTAATCCGAGGGATTTAAAACGAGTTGAAAATTGGATTTTCCAATCAAGAGAAATAAGTCGAATCTGAGTTGATCAGAGGCGCAACGGAAACTTAAAATGGCTAAGTCTTTTGAAGGCTTATTGGGCGAATTAAATGAGTTTAATTCGCGATCGGTTCGGCTCGGTTTGGCCGACCAAAGAGGGTGCCAAACCCCTTGGGTTGGCCGGCCACAAGAAGGGGAAGAAACCAATTTAATTGGTTTAATTAATAAAATAAATCTAGCGCGATTTGTTTTATAAATTATGGATAAATAAATTTGTGTAAAGAAATTTATATAAATAAATTTATAGAAATTTATTCTTTTATGGAAATTAAAAGTATCCATGGAATGGTTTATTTTAATTGTATAAAATCAATTATGAATTGATTTTTCCATAATAAGAAAGTTTATAAATTTCTTGTAAAATTTATTCCATAATAAAAGGAGAGATATAATTGTTTTATTATAAAGTTAGTTATAATAAAACTTGGTTTAAACGGAATAATTCATAAGAGAATTTATAGGATAAATTTGTTATAAAAATTCCGTTAAGACAATTGTTTTATTATAAAGTTAGTTATAATAAAACTTGGGTTAAACGGAATAATTCATAAGAAACTTTATAAGATAAAATTCTTATGATAACTAATTCCGTTAAAAGAGAGACTTGGCAAGGGAGAGGCTACTATATAAAGGAACCAAAGGCAAGCCTTGAATTCCTAAGCAATTGATAATTGAGTTATCTAGAGATTAGTAACTCCCTCTCTCTCTCTTATTCTCTTCCTCTCTTCTCTCTTCCCCATTAGGGCCGGCGCCCCTTAAGAGGATTAGGGCCAGTGCCCCTTCCTACCACCTAGGGCCGGCGCATCTAGCACACCCTAGGGTGGTTGCCGTGAGCTATCAAGAAGAAGGAGAAGCCAAACAAGAAGAAGAAGAAGTGGATCGCAACTCCTCTCTTCCCGAAATTTGGATTCCGTTTCTTGTTGGTTAGTTTCCTATCTTTTCTCTTGTTCTTCTAGTTGTGCCTTTAGAGAATCTAGTAGTTCTCGTCGGCACAAAACTCGTGACTTTGCGAAGTCATCCCGAAGAGAACTCGGCGTGGACACGAATAGAGGCGGAGCTTCCAAGGGACGCTACGGTTGGATATCGTCCCTTACTTCGAGTTACGAAAGGTACTTAGTAAATTAGTTTACTTTTCCGCAAAGTTTTAATTTATGAATATGTCAACACATCATAAGGTTGCATGCTAGATACGTGGTTAAAATAATTTAGGAAATTATTTTATGCTAATTCTTCCACTGCACGTAAAAATTTAAAATTTTATGAACCCGTATCCTTGTCAACATGCACCCGGTCCCAACATAGATGTTGTCCCCCAACTTATCTTCCATTTTCTTTTCCCTCTAGCGTGTGCTCCCTCGGCAGTTAGTCCGATCAAGAGCGGTCCTCACTCTGATACCAACTGTAGGATCGTATAGGCGTGCTAGAGGGGGGAATAGCGATTCTTCGGTCGTTTCTCTACAAGTTCGTTAGAGCAAGCGGAAACAATAATAATAAACACAAACAACAAAGAAAGCACCGCTAACAAACCAATTTTACTTGGTATCCACCCCGGCCAGGTGACTAATCCAAGAATCCGTCAGTGGATCACTCCTCGGATAACCTCCGGCTAGCCCTCGTCGCTCCTTGTGGGTGGAGAAACTTCTTCACAACACCAAGCAAGCCTCTGAGCACAAAGACTACTATCTTGTCTTTAACCAGATAAGATTCGTCAAAAATCTCAGCCACCACAAAGTCCTCTTTAAATATGACTCGGGCTGAAACCCTCGCTACCAGTCAACTGCCAATTTACCAGTCGACTGGTCTAGCCTTAATTGCTAGCCAACGGCTAGCTCAACGGCTATATTTCGGGGATACCAGTCGACTGCCATTTTACCAGTCGACTGGTCCAGGCCCAAAATCATTCTGTGAGTTTTACTAGTCGACTACCTCCCACGCAGTCGACTGCCCCACTCACACACCTAGGGTTTCCCTTCCTGAGTACACTTCTCTCAGCACTTAGACACTAGGACTTTCCCGAGTACAATCACACAGCCCTCGTACCGTCACGACTCGACTGATTCCTCCTCCGCAGCCTTGACTGTTGCCTTCGCGCCCTCTCCATCTTCGGCTCCCGTCCCTCGGATGCACGCAAGCCTCCAGCTTGCCTCCATGACATCCTTCATGTATGCCTCGAAGTCCGTGCCCATCAGCTCATCATCCCTGCTCTCCAAGGTCCCTCGGATGCGCACGTAAGCCTCCAGCTTGTCTCCATGCCACCCTTCACCGTACTGACGCCGTCCAGTCAAGTCCATATGTGTAACCTGTACAACCTGCACACTCAACATACACATATGAGATAACAAGGGTAAACCTAACTTAAACCCTTTGCCCAAACATCAAAACACTTGGTCACTCCGAACCATAGATTGCCTCAACAAACTTTTCTTTGAAAAGGGGAAAAGTTTAAGGAAGAATTTAATTTTCACTTTTTCTACTCTCTCCTTGGCCATATATCAATAAAGAACATTTGAAAAATATATTTTGGAAGAAATTTAAAGTTTGTGTATCAGAGCTTATGAGTCTTGAAAATATAAAAATTTGAGCGAAAAAATAATACTAAGTAAAATAATGTCAAGATCAAAATTTTGAAAGAATGAAGAATTGATGCTCAAAAATAGAATTGGAGTGTAGTGTATATTCTTATTGAGTCCATGCATCACAAAATATTTAATCAATAAGTTTACTTGTTTTGAATATTTTGAAAAATGCAAATACTTAAAAAAACAAGTACTTTTAAACAATTGTCTTTAAAACATAAGTACTTTGAATTAAAAAAAACATAAGTACTTTGAAAAATTTTATGAATTTGAAAAACATAAGTACTTTGAAAAAAAATTTATGAATTTGAAAAAACATAAGTACTATGAAAAATTTTATGAATTTGAAAAACATAAGTACTTTGAAAAATTTTATGAATTTGAAAAACATAAGTACTTTGAAAATTTTTATGAATTTGAAAAACATAAGTACTTTGAAAAATTTTATGAATTTGAAAAACATAAGGACATTGAAAATTTTTATGAATTTTGAGAGGTATAAGTACTTTTGAAAACATATTAGAATTTTTGAGAGGTATAAGTACTTTTGAAAAATCTTATATTTAAAAGATAATATTTTACTTGACTTGGTTTCTTTTTCCAGTCTGACACAATCTTAGGAAACCTTGTTGACTACAAGGATATTTTTCTAAGTGTCATGGAAATTCTTCAAACACAAGTAAATATTATTTTCTATAAGTATTTAAAAAAAATTAAAGTATTTAAACAAACTCCCTTATGTTTTCAGACGGATTTAAATAGTGCAGTACATGAAAACATATTATTTTGAAATTAGCAATTCCTCCAGTTTGACCTTCCCCTAAACTTGACCCAATCTTAGGAAGCTTGTTGACCACAAGTACTCTTCCTCTGAGTCTTTAGGGTTGGTTCAGACCACAAGAATTATTTAATAATTCAAAACAAATAATTTCCAAAAAAAACTTGTCAAAAAATCTTCTTTTGAGTTAGACTTCCCCTAAATTTTACATATCCTAGGAGTCCTTATAGATCATGAAGTGGGCCTTCCTCTGTGTCTTTAGGGTTTATTAAAATCAAAAGAATAGTTTTGAATAACAGTATGGTAATTTTCAAGAAGATAATTTTAGAAAATTCAATTTGGAATGAATATAATTTTTAAAGCATAAGCCCCGTTTTCAAAAAACATTTTGAAATGATAATGGTTTTAAAGCACAAGGTTTTTTTTTGAAACATCTGAATATAATTTTTTTTATTTTTAAAAACTCCCCCTGTATCTGACATCGTCCGACTCTATCTAAGTTTCTTAAGGGACTTCAGTTTTGACCCAGTTTGACTGATCAGTAATCAAGTCCTAGATCATAGTTATCAAGTCCTAGATCATAGTTATCAAATCCTAGATCATGGTTATCAATTCCTAGAGCATAGTTATTGTTAGTGATATGAGAAAAGTGTCCTAAGGCAATCGCCTTATGATTGTAATCATTTATTTTAATAAATGAATATTCACTATTTGAGTATACATGTTTATGTATTTGATTGAGATCTTAAACTCATTTACTGAATGTCCACAATACAATTCACAGTATGAGAGAATTTGTGACGAATTCACAACTAGTAATTATCTCTACATGTACAAATGTGAAGTATTGAAATTGTCCCTAGTTGATGAATTGATAAATACGGACATTATCAATTGTTTTGAGACTAGCATGGGTTATTTTCTAATCAGCTGATTCTCACTGGCTGGTGACATTGGGATGTTCGGAGATAAACATGAATGCTAGTTAAGGGAACTAGTTCATTGGAGTGACTGGCTGTAAAACTTCATATGGTAGTCTATATATAGATATGTCAATGAAGTTCTTACTGCTGCTTAAGTGCGATGTTCCTTTGACTTGCGGTGTTCAAGTCATCTTGGTCATGGAGACTTATACTTTGACATCTTAAGCAAGCATCTCCAAGGAGGTGTGGACCCAGGATGATTGGGTATAAGCCGAAGTGCCCGAAGATCTTTGAACAACCTATAAAGGATTCACCACTCCTTGCGAGGAGATGTATACCCAAGGCCTATCATCGGATTGTTAATCGAAGCCTCTGGCCATGGCATGACATGATCGGAGTATGAATCTCTTAGATACATGAGAGTAATTAGAATCCGTAGGACGAGAAAACGTTACTTGGGCTAGGTGTGACGTAGTCAGCCTAGTGGGGACTTACACACATAGACCGTGTCCTGAACCAAGTGGGTATAAGATGGTGAAGGGAATGGGGCACGATTCATTATAGCTGCTGAAGGGTTTCAGAATAGTTTCTGAGGTCAACCGTTAATCTTTCAATTAATTGGGGATCATGATATACTACTAGGTGTCACTCATGATCGTTCTATAATTGGTTAATTATAGACGACCAACATAAATCAAAAGCCTATTTAGTCACACGCACTACGAGTAATCCGAGGGATTTAAAATGAGTTAACAATTGGATTTTCCAATCAAGAAAGATTAGGTTTGGTTGAGCTAAATGATAAGTCGAATCTGAATTTTTCAGAGACGCATCGGAAGCGTAAAATGGCTAAGTCTTTTGAAGACTTAATAGATGAATTAAATAAGTTTAATTCATTGGGGCGTGACCTAGATGGGCCGGCCAAAGAGGCTCTCCATCCTCTTTGCTTGGCCGGCCACAACAAAGGGAGAGAACCAAGTTTTTGGCTCAATTTATAAAATAAACCAAGTGTGGTTTGTTTTATAAAATTATGGATGATATAAATTTTAATATAATAAACCAAGGTTTGGTTTATTTTTCATGGAAATTAAAATGAACCATGGATTGGTTTATTTTATTTTATAAAATCAATCATGGATTGATTTACCATGATAAGAAAATTTATTCCATAAGAAAAAAGAGACTTGGTTGATTTTTATTATGAATTAAAAAATGATAAAACTTGGCATGATGGAATAAGTTATAGAAAATTTATTCCATAAGAAAAAAAGAGACTTGGCGGTTGAGAGGCCACTATATAAAGGACCCAAGGCAAGGCTTGGAAAATAATCGAAGTATTCTTGCCTGGGCTCTCTCCCTCTCCTCCCTTCTTCCTCTTGGCCGGCCACAAGGTTCTTCTCCCTTCTTCTTGCCGTGAGCACAAGGAGAAGTACCGAGGCGACGAAGTTCTTCCGTTGGGACAATCTTCCTCTCCAGCCATCATCACCTTGGGATTAGGAGCAAGTCATCTTCCTCCTTCTAGCCGGAATTGTGATTCCGGCCGACCTTGGTAGTGAGTTTTTCCGATGTGATTATTTCTCTCTTGGTTTTTCTTGTCGCGTTCTTGGAGAATCTAGTTGTTCTCGAGAACACGAAACTGTGGCTTTGCGAAGTCATCCCGAAGATACTCGGCGTGGACGCAAATAGAGGCGGAGCTTCCGAGGGACGCTTACGGTTGGATCTCGTCCCTTCCTTCGAGTTACGCGAGGTAATAAGTAAATTAGTTTACATTTCTACCAAATTTTAAATATATGATCATGTCTATACAAGAAAAAGTTGCATGCTTAGATGTGTGGTTAAATAATTTGAGAAATTATTTATGCTAAACCATCCGCTGCACGTAATTAATTTTAAAATTACGAACCCGTATCCATGTCAACATGCACCCGGTCCCAACAGTGGTATTAGCTCCGAGGTTTGTGTTCGACATAATCATATAATTGTTTTTGCGGAAAACTTTGTCATGATCTCAATTTTGGAAAATTTTCCAATTATGGAAACTTTCCAATTATGGTAAATTTCTGATTTAGGAATTTCAAGGTTTGGAAATCCTCATAAAATTTCGCAAACTTTTGAAATATCTCTGTTTCTGAAATTTTATGATAATTGTGAAAACTTTACATTTTTGGAAACTTTCCAATTTTGGAAATTTCCTATTTTGAAAAAACGTAAGTTTTCTTTGTACCAGAAACTTACAATTATTCTGAAACCCTTTTATTTTTGAAAACTTTCCATTTATGGAAAGCTCGCAATTTTGGGTACTTTCTTTCAAGAAAGTCTAGACAAAATTATGGGAATATTAATTGGTATTTAAATTCATAATTGGAAATTTAATTATTTACAAAATTCTTTATTTTGGATTGAGCCTCTGGGAGCCGTCCAATTTAAAGTTAGTTGTTATAATTGAATTTCCTAAATTGAATTTAAACTGTCAAAATTTTAATTTGGATTGAGCCTCGGGGAGCCGTCCAAATTAAATTATTAATTTTCCATAAAATATGTGATCAAATCTTGGAAAATTTTGAGGTAATTCTCAAACGATAATTTCCTTATTTGATTTATGAGGTGATGCTCTTATATATTATTGTCTCCAAAATTAATTAGGAAAATTATTTCCTATAGAGTATATTTCCTTACATAAGATTTTCATGAAAATAATATGTGGTTGAATTAAGGGAATCTGTCTCTTAATTTAATAAGATTTGATTTAGAGAAATCAAAATCTTAAACATATTATTTCCGAAATTGATTATGATAATTTAAGAAATTGTTTTCCAAAATAGTTCCTTGAATAAAATATGAAATTAGAATTAGGAAATCCGGTTCCTAATTCAATTAATGAGACTTGATAAATTAAGTCACATACATACTTTATTAAGAAAATCGTTAGTACATGACATAATTATATGTCATGAATGTGCATAAAAGAAAAGGATGAGACCCAAAACCCCTTACAAAATATTAAGGCCAACACCTTCCATTAATATGGTTAGAACCAGAGTTTTGTTTCTCGTTTGGGTTGATGGACACATCCATGCCCGACTTGAACCTCAACATGTTCAAACCATGGAATTAGTTTATGATTAATATAGTTGGAGTCAGAGGCCAATCCTTAGTTTTGGTTGTTGGACACATCCAAGCCTGACTAAACGGTTGATTGAGCTCCAACCATATTAAAACTATTTCTTGATTAATGGGTCAGCCTTAAGCTTGGAGCATCGATTTGTTGTGCCACAGCCAAGGTCGATGTAAAGAGAGGTGCAGTTGGGTGCTATGTGTATTGTTGCATACTTGTTAATGAGTTAACAACCCAATGATTTATGCAAACATTCAATTAGTTGATAGCATAATGTGATAGTTACATATGTATAATATGTAATCGGTATAATTACCTACCTTCATAGCTAAGAATAACTTGATGGACTCTAGCCATGGTTGTTCTTATCTATGGTTGGATATCAACCTATTTGGAGATGTTCCTACAATCTCCCGAATTGATAAAAAGGGTTATTCAATTCGAAAAATAAATAGGATTTAATTAATGTATATTGATGCAATCTTCATCATTCTTATCACATAACCTCAATTTGTATTTCTAGGATAATCACCTGATCATGTCTTCTCTGAATTTGCGTTCCATATTGGACACCAATAAGCTGACTGGGCCAAACTTCATGGACTGGCTTCGAAACCTGAGGATAGTCCTCAAGGCAGAAAAGCTTGCTTATGTCCTTGAAGAACAACTTCCCAACCATCCTCTTAAAGATGCAACTCCAGACCAGTTAGTGGCCTATCAGAAACATGTGGCTGATTCTGAACTTGCAAGTTGCATCATGCTGGCCTCTATGGTACCTGAGCTACAAAAGCAGCATGAGCATATGGATGCTCATACCATCGTCTTCCATCTTCGTGAGTTGTTTGACGAGCAGACGAGATCTGAAAGGTTTGAGGTCTCCAGACTCCTCTTCACCTCTAAGATGCAGGAAGGCACTTCTGTTTCATAGTTTGTGCCGAAGATGTTGGGGTACATTGAGCGACTAGGCACACTCGGATTTGCAATGGATCACGAACTAAGTATTGACTTAATTCTGCATTGCTTGCCCAAGAGTTACTCACAGTTTGTGATGAACTATCGGATCAACAAACTAGAAACTACCATTCCTGAGTTGCTTAACCTGCTGAAGACTGTAGAGCCTTCTGTAAAGCAGGAACAGAAGACGGTACTGTTAGTTAGTTCCTCAAAGAAAGGTTCTAAGAGGAAGCCCAAAGAACAGAATAAGGGAAGGAAGAAAAAGGCCAAAAAGACTGAAAAGACACCAAAAGACACTTGCCATCACTGCGGCAAGGAGGGCCACTGGCGAAGAAACTGCAAGGTTTATCTTGAGCCCTTGAAGAAGAAGGCATCCGATGCCCCATTCTCTTCAGGTATCTTCGTTATTGAATGTCACTCTATTTCCTTGTACACCTGTGTACTTGATACTGGGTGTAGCTCACACATATGTAATGACATACAGGGGCTAAGGAATAGAAGAAGACTCGTCAAGGGAGAAGCGAATTTGCGAGTTGGAAATGGAGCAAATATTGCTGCTATTGCCATCGGAACATATTTGCTAAAGCTCCCTACTGGACTTGTCTTAGAATTGGATAATTGTTATTTTGTTCCATCGTTAATAAAGAATATTGTATCTATTTCATGCTTGAATGAAAAGGGTTATCATTTAACTTTTAGTAACAATTGCTGTTACATAACTTTAAATGGTGTTGTTTATGGGACTGGAACTTTATGCAATGGTATCTATACATTAGATTTATCCGGTGACATTTTCAATATCGAAGTTAGCAACAAACGTGCACGAATAGATAATCAAATAGACTCCTATACATGGCATTGTCATCTTGGCCATGTAAGTAAGAAACGCATGACCAAATTACACCGATGTGGAATTCTGGAATCATTTGAACCTGGTTCATTTGATACATGCGAATCATGCTTAAAAGGCAAGATGGCCAAATTACCCTTTTCCAGAAAAGGTAAACCAGTGGGAGAATTGCTTGGTCTAATACATACTGATGTATGTGGACCAATGTCAACTCTTGCACAAGGAGGCTATAGCTACTTCATTACCTTTATCGATGATCACTCACGATTCGGGTATGTGTTCTTAATGAAACACAAATCTGAAGCTTTTGAAAAATTCAAAGAGTTCAGAAGTGAAGTAGAGAAACAGCTTGGCAAAAGTATTAAGATACTTCGATCCGATCGGGGTGGTGAATACGTAAGTCAAGAGTTTCAAGATTATCTTAGGGACAATGGGATATTGTCTCAATGGACTCCGTCATATACACCACAGCATAATGGTGTATCTGAGAGGCGTAACCGAACCTTGATGGACATGGTTAGATCTATGATGAATCATGCAACTCTTCCAAAATCCTTTTGGGGTTATGTGCTTAAGACAGTTGTTTACTTACTAAACAGAGTCCCGACCAAGGTAGTCTCTACTACTCCATATGAGACGTGGAATAGTAAGAAACCTCATTTATCTCACCTGAAGATATGGGGTTATCCTGCTTATGTAAAGCGGACTATATCAGACAAATTGGATGCTAAGTCTGATAAATGTCTATTTATTGGATACCCTAAGGAAACGAAAGGTTACCAATTCTATCATCCCTTGGAACAAAAGGTGTTTGTTTCAAGGCATGCTGTATTTCTAGAAAAAGAATTTCATTTACAAGAAAATAGTGGGAGTAGCATTGAACTTGAAGAAGTTCAAGAAACTCCAATGGACATTACAGAGACACCTAGTCTAGACCCACAACCAATAACTCATAATGATGAGCTATCAGTTGAACCTAAAACAACACCACTTCTTCGTAGGTCTGATAGGACATGCAATATTCCAGAGAGATACGGATTTCTTATAAGTGAATCGAACGACGTGTTACACATTAACAATGACGAACCTATCAGTTATGAAGATGTTCTGAAAAATTCAGAAAGGGATAAATAGCTTGAAGCCATGAAGTCGGAAATGGATTCCATGTACAAAAATCAAGTATGGGACTTGGTTAACCCACCTGAAGCCCATAGGGTGCAAGTGGGTTTTCAAGAAGAAAACCGACATGGAAGGTAATGTTGTTACCTTTAGGGCTAGATTAGTGGCAAAAGGATATCGTCAGAAAAAAGGAATTGATTATGACGAAACCTATTCGCCAGTAGCTATGCTTAAATCCATTCGGATGCTCCTGGCCATAGCAGCTCATTAAGATTATGAGATATGACAAATGGATGTGAAAACATCTTTCCTTAATGGAAACCTGCTTGAGGATGTATACATGATACAACCTGAAGGTTTCACATCGGTTAATAAAACCAAAGTATGCAAGCTTCGACGATCTATATATCGACTGAAGCAAGCATCCAGGAGCTGGAACATCCGTTTGATGAGACAATCAAAGAGTTTGATTTCTCACAAAATCCTGACGAACCTTGTGTGTATAAGAAGGTTAGTGGGAGTGCATTCGTATTCTAGTGTTATATGTCGATGACATATTACTTATAGGAAACGATATATCATTCTTACAGTCAGTTAAAATTTGGTTGTCCAAAAACTTTCTCCATGAAAGACCTGGGAAAAGCAACCTATATCCTTGGGATTAGAATCTATAGAGATAGATCAAAACGGTTTGCTTGGTTTTCGCAATCTACATATATAGACCGAGTGCTAGAAAGGTTAGCATGTCGGAATCCAAGAAAGGTTACCTTCCCATCAAGCATGGGATCAACCTTTCAAAGTCTATTTGTCCGTGCACAGAAGACGAGAGGATTTGCATGAATAAGATTCCTTATGCATCCGCGATAGGATCTATCATGTATGCTATGTTATGTACTAGGCCTGATGTATCGTATGCTCTGAGCTCACAAGCAAATACCAGTCTGATCCAGGAATGGATCATTGGGCGGCTGTCAAGACAATCCTCAAGTACTTGAGAAGAACTAAGGATGTGTTCCTAATATATGGAGAAGGTGATAATGGTAATACGTGGGTATACAGATGCCAGTTTCCAGACAGATAAGGATGACTCCAAATCTCAGTCTGGATACGTATTTATTTTGAATGGAGGCGTAATAAGTTGGAAGAGTTCCAAGCAAGACACCGTAGCGGATTCTACCACGGAAGCGGAATATATTGCAGCTTCGGAAGCAGCAAAGGAAGCAGTCTGGATCAAGAAGTTTGTCTCAGAACT
>JAGFNQ010007063.1:247068-310150 GCA_024364735.1 Boesenbergia rotunda | reverse complement strand
TTCTTATTAATTATTCTTTAAGCCGAGTCTTATTATAACTAATTTATAATAAAACAAATTCTTCTTCTCTTTAAATTATGGAATAAATTTTATAAGAAATTTATAAACTTTCTTATTATGGAAAAATCAATTCTAATTGATTTTATAAAATTAAAATAAACCATTTCATGGATTATTTTAACTTCCATAAAAAGAATAAATTTCTACAAATTTATTTTATATAATTTCTTATACAAATTTATTTATCCATAATTTATAAAACAAATCCACTAGATTTATTTTATTAATTAAACCAAATAATTGATTTATTCCCTTTAATGGCCGGCCACCACAAGGAGGGTTAGCACCCTCTTTGGCCGGCCAAACCAACCGAACCAGTCGCGAATTAAACTCATTTAATTCGCCCAATAAGCCTTCAAAAGACTTAGCCATTTTTAGCTTCCATTGCGCCTCTGATTAACTCAGATTCGACTTATTTCTCTTGATCGGAAAATCCAATTTTCAACTCGTTTTAAATCCCTCGGATTACTCGTAGTGCGTGTGACTAAATAGGCTTTCGATTTATGTTGGCCGTCTATAATCAACAATTATAGAACGATCATGAGTGGCACCTAGTAGTACATCATGATCCCCAATTAATCGAAAGATCAACGGTTTGACCTCAGAAGAAATTATTCTGAAACCCTTCAGCAGCTCTAATGAATCGTGCCCCATTCCCTTCACCACTTATACCCACTTGGTTCAGGACACGGTCTATGGTGTCAGTCCCCACTAGGCTGACTACGTCACACCTAGCCCAAGTAGTGTCTTTCTCGTCCTTTGGATTTCTAATTACTCTCATGTATTTAGAGACTCGCACTCTAAACATGATATACTCTGGCCAGAGGTTTTGAGTAACAATCCGACGATAGGCCTGGGTATACATCTCCTCGCAAGGAGTGGTGAATCCTTTGTAGGCTGTTCAAACATCTTCGGGCACTTCGGCTTATACCCAATCATCCTGGGTCCACACCTCCTTGGAGATGCTTGCTTAAGATGTTAAAGTATAAGTCTCCATGACCAAGATGACTTGAACACCGCAAGTCAAAGGAACATCGCACTTAAGCTGCAGTAAGAACTTCATTGACATATCTATATAGATTCCATATGAAGTTTACAGCTAGTCACTCCAATGAACTAGTTCCCTTAACTAGCATCCATGTTTATCTCCGGACATCCCAATGTCACCAGCCAGTGAGAATCAGCTGATTAGAGAATAACCCATGCTAGTCTCAACAGAATTGATAGTGTCCGTTTTTATCAATTCATCGACTAGGGATATTTCAATACTTCACAATTGCACATTAGAGATAATCACTAGTTGTGATCCCATCACAAATTCTCTTATGCTGTGAGTTGTATTGCGGACATTTAGTTGATGAGTTTAAGATCCCAATCAAATACATAAACATGTATACTCAAATAGTGAATTATCATTTATTAATATAAATGTTTACATCATAAGGCGATTGCCTTAGGACACTTCTCTCATATCACTAACAAACTCCCACTTGGCCTAATGCCAATCGCTATGGTATCCAATACCATAGGCTCTAACATGTCCCTCAAACTTGCTTTGAGGCAATGCCTTAGTTAAAGGATCCGCTATATTCCTTTCAGTGGGAACTCTCTCAATTTGTATGTCATTCCTACTTATAATCTCTCTGATCAGATGATAGCGGCGAAGCACGTGTTTGGATCACTGATAAGACCTTGGTTCATTGCTTGTGCAATGGCTCCATTGTTGTCGCAGTAAACCGGCACTGCTTCATCAATGGTTGGAACCACACCAAGTTCTGAGACAAACTTCTTGATCCAAACTGCTTCCGTGGTAAAAATCCGCTACGGTGTCTTGTTTGGAACTTTTCCAACTTATTGCGCCTCCATTCAAAGTAAATACGTATCCAGACTGCGATTTGGAGTCATCCTTATCTGTCTGGAAACTGGCATCTGTATACCCACGTATTACCATATCTCCTTCTCCATATATTAGGAACACATCCTTAGTTCTTCTTAAGTACTTAAGGATTGTCTTGACAGCCGCCCAATGATCCATTCCTGGATCCGACTGGTATCTGCTTGTGACGCTCAAAGCATACGATACATCGGGCCTAGTACATAACATAGCATACATGATAGATCCTATCGCGGATGCATAGGGAATCTTATTCATGCAAATCCTCTCGTCTTCTGTGCGCGGACACATAGACTTTGAAAGGTTGATCCCATGCCTGATGGGAAGGTAACCTTTCTTGGATTCCGACATGCTAAACCTTTTTAGCACTCGGTCTATATATGTAGACTGCGAAAGACCAAGCAACCGTTTTGATCTATCTCTATAGATTCTAATCCCAAGGATATAGGTTGCTTCTCCCAGGTCTTTCATGGAGAAAGTTTTGGACAACCAAATTTTAACTGTCTGTAAAACTGATATATCGTTTCCTATAAGTAATATGTCATCGACATATAATACTAGGAATACGACTGCACTCCCACTAACCTTCTTGTACACACAAGGTTCGTCAGGATTTTGTGAGAAATCAAACTCTTTGATTGTCTCATCAAAACGGATGTTCCAGCTCCTAGATGCTTGCTTCAGTCCATATATGGATCGTCGAAGCTTGCATACTTTGGTTTTATCAACCGATGTGAAACCTTCAGGTTGTATCATGTATACATCCTCAAGCAGGTTTCCGTTAAGGAAAGCTGTTTTCACATCCATTTGCCATATCTCATAATCATAATGAGCTGCTATGGCTAGGAGCATCCGAATGGATTTAAGCATAGCTACTGGCGAATAGGTTTCGTCATAATCAATTCCTTGTTTTTGACGATATCCTTTTGCCACTAATCTAGCCTTAAAGGTAACTACATTACCTTCCATGTCGGTTTTCTTCTTGAAAACCCACTTGCACCCTATGGGTTTAATCCCTTCAGGTGGGTTAACCAAGTCCCATACTTGATTTTCGTACATGGAATCCATTTCCGACTTCATGGCCTCAAGCCATTTGTCCCTTTCTGAACTTTTCAGACATCTTCATAACTGATAGGTTCATCATCGCTTATGAGTAACACGTCGTTCGATTCACTTACGAGAAATCCGTATCTCTCTGGAATATTGCGTGTCCTATCAGACCTACGAAGAGGTGGTGTTGTTTTAGGTTCAACTGATAGCTCATCATTATGAATTATCGGTTGTGGGCTAGACTAGGTGTCTCTGTAATGTCTATTGGAGTTTCTTGAACTTCATCAAGTTCAATGCCACTCCCACTGTTTTCTTGTAAAAGAAATTCTTTTTCTAGAAATACAGCATGCCTTGAAACAAACACCTTTTGCTCCAAGGGATGATAGAATTGGTAACCCTTCGTTTCCTTAGGGTATCCAATAAATAGACATTTATCAGACTTAGCATCCAATTTGTCTGATACAATCCGCTTCACATAAGCAGGACAACCCCATATCTTAAGGTGAGTTAAGTGAGGTTTCTTACTATTCCAATCTCATATGGAGTAGTAGAGACTACCTTGGTCGGGACTCTGTTTAGCAAGTAAACAGCTGTCTTAAGTGCATAGCCCCAAAAGGATTTTGGAAGAGTTGCATGATTCATCATGACCTAACCATGTCCATCAAGGTTCGGTTGCGCCTCTCAGATACACCATTATGCTGTGGTGTATACGGCGGAGTCCATTGGGACAATATCCCATTGTCCCTAAGATAATCTTGAAACTCTTGACTTAAGTATTCACCACCCCGATCGGATCGAAGTATCTTAATACTTTTGCCAAGTTGTTTCTCTACTTCATTTCTGAACTCTTTGAATTTCTCAAAAGCTTCAGATTTGTGTTTCATCAAGAACACATACCCGAATCGTGAGTGATCATCGATAAAGGTGATGAAGTAGCTATAGCCTCCTTGTGCTAGAGTTGACATTGGTCCACATACATCAGTATGTATTAGACCAAGCAATTCTCCCACTGGATTACCTTTTCCGGAAAAGGGTAATTTGGTCATCTTGCCTTTTAAGCATGATTCGCATGTATCAAATGAACCGGGTTCAAATGATTCCAAAATTCCACATCGGTGTAATTCGGTCATGCGTTTCTTACTTATATGGCCAAGACGACAGTGCCACGTGTAGGAGTCTATTCGATTATCTATTCGAGCACGTTTGTTGCTAACTTCGATATTGAAAACGTCACTGGATAAATCTAACGTGTAGATGCCATTGCACAAAGTTCCATTCCCATAAAGAACGCCATTTAAAGTTATGTAACAACAATTGTTACTAAAAGTTAAATGATAACCCTTTTCATTCAAACATGAAATAGATACAATGTTCTTTATTAATGAAGGAACAAAATAACAATTATCCAATTCTAAGACACGTCCAGTGGAGAGCTTTAGCAAATATGTTCCGATGGCAACAGCAGCAATCTTTGCTCTGTTTCCAACTCTCAAATTCGCTTCTCTCTTGACGAGTCTTCTTCTATTCCTTAGCCCCTTTATGTCATTACATATATGTGAGCTACACCCAGTATCAAGTACCCAGGTATTTGAGGAAATAGAGTGACATTCAATAACGAAGATACCTGAAGAGGATGGGGCATCGGATGCCTTCTTCTTCATGGACTCAAGATAAATCTTGCAGTTTCTTCGCCAGTGACCCTCCTTGCCACAATGATGGCAAGTTCCTTTTGGTTTCTTTTCAGTCTTTTTGGCCTTTTTCTTCTTTCCTTTATTCTGTTCTTTGGCCTTCCTCTTAGAACCTTTCTTCGAGGAACCAACTAACAGTACCGTCTTTTGATCCTGCTTTACAGAAGGCTCAACAGTCTTCAGCATGTTGATCAACTCAGGAATGGTAGTCTCCAGCTTGTTCATCCGATAGTTCATCACAAATTGTGAACAACTTTTGGGCAAACAATTCAGAATTAAGTCAATACTTAGTTCATGATCCATTGCAAAACCGAGTGTGCTCAGTCGCTCAATGTACCCCAACATCTTTAACACGAACTGTGAGGCAGAAGTGCCTTCTTGCATCCTGGAGGTGAAGAGGAGTCTGGAGACTTCGAACCTTTCGGATCTCGCCTGCTCTTCAAACAACTCATGAAGATGGAAGATGATGGTATAAGCATCCATATGCTCATGCTGCTTCTGCAGCTCAGGTACCATAGAGGCTAGCATGATGCAACTTGCAAGTTCAGAATCGGTCACATGTTTCTGATAGGCCAACAATTGGTCTGGAGTTGCATTTTCTGGAGGACGGTCGGGAAGTTGATTTTCAAGGACATAAGCAAGCTTTTCTGCCTTGAGGACTATCCTCAGGTTTCGAAGCCAGTCCATGAAGTTCGGCCCGGTCAGTTTATTGGTGTCCAAAATGGAACGCAAATTCAGTGAAGACATGATCGAGTGATTAACCTAGAAATACAAATTGAGTTTATGTGAGAAGAATGATTAAAGAATGTATCAACATACATTAATAAAATCCTATTTATTTTTCAAATTGAATAACCCTTTTTATCAATTCGGGAGATCGTAGGAACATCTCCAAATAGGTTGATATCCAACCATAGATAAGAACAACCATGACTGTGGCCATCAAGTTTTTCTTAGCTATGAAGGTAGGTAATTATACCGATTACATATCACATATATGTAACTATCACTTTATGCTATCAACTAATTGAATGTTTGCATAAATCATTGGGTCGTTAACTCATTAACAAGTATGTATCATTATACATAGCACCCAACTGCACCTCTCTTTACATCGACCTTGGCTGTGGCACAACAAATCGATGATCCAAGCTTAAGGCTGACCCATTAGTCAAGAAATAGTTTTAATATGGTTGGAGCTCATTCAACCGTTTAGTCAGGCTTGGATGTGTCCAACAACCAAAACTAAGGATTGACCTCTGACTCCAACTACATTATTCATAAACTAATTCCATGGTTTGAACATGTTGAGGTTCAAGTCGGGCATGGATGTGTCCATCAACCCAAACGAGAAACAAAACTCCGATTCTAACCATATTAATGGAAGGTGTTAGCCTTAATATTTTGTAAGGGGTTTTGGGTCTCATCTTTTCTAAGCACATTCATGACATATTGTCATGACTAACGATTTCCTTAATAAAGTATGTATGTGACTTAAGTTATCAAGTCTCATTAATTGAATTAGGAACCGGATTTCCTAATTCAATTTCATACTTTATTAAAGGAATTGTTTTGGGAAACAATTTCCTAAATTGTCATAATCAATTTCGGAAATAATATGTTCAAGACTTTGATTTCTCTAAATCAAAACTTATTAAATTAAGAGATAATTCCCTTAATTCAACCACATATTATTTTCATGAAAATCTCATTTAAGAAACTCTATAGGAAACCATTTTCCTAATTAATTTTGGAGACAACAATATGTAAGAGCATCACCTCTTAAAACATATTTTATTCATGGATTTAATTAATTACAACAAATCGTTTTCTAAGGGTGGCTCCCCGAGGCTCAGATACCCAAAGAAAAATAATTTGTCGTAAATCCAATTGGACGGCTCCCGAGGCTCAACCAAATCAAACATGACAATTTCAATTAAAATTGGGAAATTAAATTACAACAACTAACTTTAAATTGGACGGCTCCCCGAGGCTCAATCCAAAATAAAGAATTTTGTTGTCAATTTAAAGACCAATTCAAATTTAATTGTCAATTAACTGTCCATGAATTTGTCTAGACTTTCTTAAAAGAAAGTGCCCAAAATTGCGAGATTTCATAATAGTTTTCAGAATAATTGTAAGTTTCGGTACAAAGAAAACTTACATATTTCCAAAATTAGAAAATTTCTAAAATAGAAAATTTCCAAAATTGGAAAGTTTCCAAAGATGGGAAGTTTTCACAATTATTATAAAATTTCAGAAACTAGAAATTTCAAAAGTTTGCGAAATTTCATGAGGATTTCCAAACTTGAAATTCCTAAATCTAAAATTTATTATAATTGGAAAGTTTCCATAATTGAAAATTTTCCGAAATTGAGATCATGACAAAGTTTTCCGCAAAACAATTATATGATTATGTCGAACACTAACCGGCTCTGATACCACTGTTGGGACCGGGTGCATGTGACAAGGATACGAGTTCGTAAAATTTTAAATTTTTACGTGCAGCGGAAGAATTTGCATAAAATAATTTCCTAAATTATTTTAACTTCGTATCTAGCATGCAACCTTATAGTGTGTTGACATAATCATAAAATAAAACTTTGCGGAAAAGTAAACTAATTTACTTTATACCTCGCGTATCTCGAAGAAAAGGGACGAGATCCAACCGTAGCGTCCCTTGGAAGCTCCGCCTCTATTCGCGTCCACGCCGAGTTCTCTTCGGGATGACTTCGCAAAGTCACGAGTTTTGTGCCGACAAGAACTACTAGATTCTCGGAAGGCACAACTAGAAGAACAAGAGAAAAATTAGGAAACTAACCAATGAAGTAACGGAATCGAATTCCGAGAAGAGAGGAGTCGGTATCCGCTTCTTCTTCTTCTTGTTCGGGTTCTCCTTCTCCTTGAAGCTCACGGCAACTCCTTGCCTTGGTGTAGGATGGGCGCCGGCCCTAATGGAGCTAGGGTGGGCGCCGGCCCTAATGAAAGGGAGGGGAAAGGAGGAGAGAAGAGAAGAGAGAGAGGGAGAGCTCTATTCAATTACTTGATTAGTTGATTGGGATTAAGGGCTTGCCTTTGGTTCCTTTATATAGTAGCAACTCCTTTGCTAAGTCTCCCTCTAAACTGAATTAACGGAATTAGTTATAAGAAATTTATCTTATAAATTCTCTTATTAATTATTCCGTTTAAGCCGAGTCTTATTATAACTAATTTATAATAAAACAAATTCTTCTTCTCTTTAAATTATGGAATAAATTTTATAAGAAATTTATAAACTTTCTTATTATGGAAAAATCAATTCTTAATTGATTTTATAAAATTAAAATAAACCATTTCATGGATTATTTTAACTTCCATAAAAAGAATAAATTTCTACAAATTTATTTATATAAATTTCTTTATACAAATTTATTTATCCATAATTTATAAAACAAATCACACTAGATTTATTTTATTAATTAAACCAAATAAATTGATTTAATTCCCTTTAATGGCCGGCCACCACAAGGAGGGTTAGCACCCTCTTTGGCCGGCCAAACCAACCCGAACCGGTCGCGAATTAAACTCATTTAATTCGCCCAATAAGCCTTCAAAAGACTTAGCCATTTTTAGCTTCCATTGCGCCTCTGATTAACTAAGATTCGACTTATTTCTCTTGATCGGAAAATCCAATTTTCAACCCGTTTTAAATCCCTCGGATTACTCGTAGTGCGTGTGACTAAATAGGCTTTCGATTTATGTTGGCCGTCTATAATCAACTAATTATAGAACGATCATGAGTGGTACCTAGTAGTACATCATGATCCCCAATTAATCGAAAGATCAACGGTTTGACCTCAGAAGAAATTATTCTGAAACCCTTCAGCAGCTCTAATGAATCGTGCCCCATTCCCTTCACCACCTTATACCCACTTGGTTCAGGACACGGTCTATGGTGTCAGTCCCCACTAGGTTGACTACGTCACACCTAGCCCAAGTAATGTCTTTATCGTCCTTTGGATTTCTAATTACTCTCATGTAAGAGACTCGCACTCTAAACATGATATACTCTGGCCAGAGGTTTTGAGTAACAATCCGACGATAGGCCTGAGTATACATCTCCTCGCAAGGAGTGGTGAATCCTTTGTAGGCTGTTCAAACATCTTCGGACACTTCGGCTTATACCCAATCATCCTGGGTCCACACCTCCTTGGAGATGTTTGCTTAAGATGTTAAAGTATAAGTCTCCATGACCAAGATGACTTGAACACCGCAAGTCAAAGGAACATCGCACTTAAGCTGCAGTAAGAACTTCATTGACATATCTTTATAGATAACCATATGAAGTTTTACAGCTAGTCACTCCAATGAACTAGTTCCCTTAACTAGCATCCATGTTTATTTCCGGACATCCCAATGTCACCAGCCAGTGAAAATCAGCTGATTAGAGAATAACCCATGCTAGTCTCAACAGAATTGATAGTGTCCGTTTTTATCAATTCATCGACTAGGGATAATTTCAATACTTCACAATTGCACATTAGAGATAATCACTAGTTGTGATCCCATCACAAATTCTCTTATGCTGTGAGTTGTATTGCGGACATTCAGTTGATGAGTTTAAGATCCCAATCAAATACACAAAACATGTATACTCAAATAGTGAATTATCATTTATTAATATAAATGTTTACATCATAAGGCGATTGCCTTAGGACACTTCTCTCATATCACTAACATGATCAACCTTTCAAAGTCTATGTGTCTGCGCACAGAAGATAAGAGGATTTGCATGAATAAGATTCCTTATGCATCCGCGATAGGATCTATCATGTATGCTATGTTATGTACAAGACCCGATGTATCGTATGCTTTGAGCGTCACAAGCAGATACCAGTTGGATCCAGGAATGGATCATTGGGCGGCTGTCAAGACAATCCTTAAGTACTTAAGAAGAACTAAGGATGTGTTCCTAATATATGGAGAAGGAGATATGATAATACGTGGGTATTCAGATGCCAGTTTCTAGACAGATAAGGATGACTCCAAATCTCAGTCTGGATACGTATTTACTTTGAATGGAGGCGTAGTAAGTTGGAAAAGTTCCAAACAAGACACCGTAGCGGATTCTACCACGGAAGCGGAATATATCGCAGCTTCGGAAGCAGCAATGGAAGCAGTCTGGATCAAGAAGTTCGTCTCCGAACTTGGTGTGGTTCCAACCATTGATGAAGCAGTGCCGGTTTACTGCGACAACAATGGAGCTATTGCACAAGCAAAGGAACTAAGGTCTCATCAGCGATCCAAACACGTGCTTCGCCGCTATCATCTGATCAGAGAGATTATAAGTAGAATGATATATAAATTGAGAAAATTCCCACTGAAAGGAATTTAGCGGATCCTTTAACTAAGGCCTTGCCTCAGAGCAAGTTTGAGGGTTATGTTAGAGCCTGTGGTATTGGATACCATAGCGATTGGCATTAAGCCAAGTAGGAGTTTGTTAGTGATATGAGAGAAGTGTCCTAAGGCAATCGCCTTATGATTGTAAACATTTATTTTAATAAATGATAATTCACTATTTGAGTATACATGTTTGTGTATTTGATTGGGATCTTAAACTCATCTACTGAATGTCCGCAATACAATTCACAGCATAAGAGAATTTGTGATGGGATCACAACTAGTGATTATCTCTACATGTGCAATTGTGAAGTATTGAAAATATCCCTAGTCGATGAATTGATAAAAACGGACACTATCAATTCTGTTGAGACTAGCATGGGTTATTCTCTAATCAGCTGATTCTCACTGGCTGGTGACATTGGGATGTCCGGAGATAATCATGGATGCTAGTTAAGGGAACTAGTTCATTGGAGTGACTAGCTATAAAACTTCATATGGTAATCTAAATATAGATATGTCAATGAAGTTCTTATTGCAGCTTAAGTGCGATGTTCCTTTGACTTGCGGTGTTCAAGTCATCTTGGTCATGGAGACTTATACTTTAACATCTTAAGTAAGCATCTCCAAGGAGGTGTGGACCCAGGGTGATTGGGTATAAGCCGAAGTGCCCGAAGATGTTTGAACAGCCTACAAAGGATTCACCACTCCTTGCGAGGAGATGTATACCCAGGCCTATCGTCGGATTGTTACTCAAAGCCTCTGGCCAGAGCATGTCATGTTTAGAGTATGAGTCTCTTAAATACATGAGAGTAATTAGAAATCCAAAGGACGAGAAAGACACTACTTGGGCTAGGTGTGACGTAGTCAGCCTAGTGGGGACTGACACAAACAGACCATGTCCTGAACCAAGTGGGTATAAGATGGTGAAGGGAATGGGGCACGATTCATTAGAGCTGCTGAAGGGTTTCAGAATTACTTTTGAGGTCAACCGTTGATCTTTCGATTAATTGGGGGTCATGATGTACTACTAGGTGCCACTCATGATCGTTCTATAATTGGTTGATTATAGACGGCCAACATAAATCGAAAGCCTATTTAGTCACACGCACTACGAGTAATCCGAGGGATTTAAAATGAGTTGAAAATTGGATTTTCCAATCAAGAGAAATAAGTCGAATCTGAGTTAATCAGAGGCACAACGGAAACTTAAAATGGCTAAGTCTTTTGATGGCTTATTGGGCGAATTAAATGAGTTTAATTCGCGATCGGTTCGGCTTGGTTTGGCCGGCCAAAGAGGGTGCCAACCCCCTTTGGTTTGGCCGGCCACAACATGGGGGAGAAACCAATTTAATTGGTTTAATTAATAAAATAAATCTAGCACGATTTGTTTTATAAATTATGGATAAATAAATTTGTGTAAAGAAATTTATATAAATAAATTTATAGAAATTTATTCTTTTATGGAAATTAAAATGATCCATGGAATGGTTTATTTTAATTTTATAAAATCAATTATTAATTGATTTTTCCATAATAAGAAAGTTTATAAATTTCTTGTAAAATTTATTCCATAATAAAGAGAGAGATGTATTTGTTTTATTATAAAGTTAGTTATAATAAAACTTGGTTTAATCGGAATAATTCATAAGAAAATTTATAGGATAAATTTCTTATGAAAAATTCCGTTAAAGAGAGACTTGGCAAGGGAGATGCTACTATATAAAGGGACCAAAGGCAAGCCTTGAATTCCCAATTGAGTAATCAAGAGATTAATTCTCTCCCTCTCTCTCTTATCTCCCTTCCCCTTAGGGCCGGCGCCCACATCCCCTCCTCCTAGGGCCGGCGCCCAAGCTACTCCACCTAGGGCCGGCGCCTCCTCCTCCTAGGGCCGGCGCAAGCAACCATCACCAAGAAGGAGCCAAAGAAGAAGAAGAAGAAGCGGATCGTATCTCCTTCCTTTCCGGAATTTAGATTCCGATTCTTGGTGGTTAGTTTCCTATCTTCTCTCTTGATCTTCTAGTTGTGCCTTTAGAGAATCTAGTAGTTCTCGTCGGCACAAAACTCGTGACTTTGCAAAGTCATCCCGAAGAGAACTCGGCGTGGACGCGAATAGAGGCGGAGCTTCCAAGGGACGCTACGGTTGGATCTCGTCCCTTACTTCGAGTTACACGAGGTACTAAGTAAATTAGTTTACTTTTCCGCAAAGTTTTAATTTATGATCATGTCCACACATCATAAGGTTGCATGCTAGATACGTGGTTAAAATGATTTGAGAAATTATTTTATGCTAACTCTTCCGCTGCACGTAAAAATTTAAAATTTTACGAACCCGTATCCTTGTCAACATGCACCCGGTCCCAACAAAACCACTTCCCGAAAATGAATTTAGTTTCCTAAGACGGGAGTTGGGAATGTGTCGCGCTTCATGATTTTCGAATTGCTCTCAAACCCGTCATGATTATTTGGAAATTGTTGGGAAACATTTAGGTAACTGACGGACCCGATTTAGATAGTTAAAGTTGTCACGAAATGTGTGGATCCGTCAGAATTTAGAATTTATAAATGTTCTGGAAACCCTTTTTGCAATCAAAATATGAAAACGTAGTAAAGGGGCCACAGGTCGTATTTTTCCTCGGGACTAGTTGAGAGTTTGTTTGATTCGAGCTCGTGTTTGTGTCATTTGTGAATTTGGGTTTCAAATGTGATTTGGGTTTTAGGTTTGCAGTCAAGAATGAAATCACAATGAAAATAAAGGAAACTTACCTAATAAGCTAAACAAGTGATGACAATCAATAGCTCAACCAATTGACAATTTATCTAATTAATTCAACCTTGTCAAATTTAGAAGTCAAAGATGTTATCTAATTAAATCTGATTTCGACTAGCAATAATGCAAAGAATGTCTTCAGTAATTATTACTCCAAACAAAGTGAATGCAATTCAACCTTTAACCAAACTGGTACACAATCTTTGACAAAACTTCACTTGATACAAAGGTGCATAAATGCAAGCTGATTTGCCGAAAAGAAACAATATAGTTCAGAAACAAACTGAATGCAAAGATAACTGATTTCAAGCACCTAGAGTACACTAAAAGGTGTGGTTAACGTTAGGAATTGAACTCAAAACCAGCTGAGCGCAAGCAAGCTACAACAACCCAAACTGAAATCTCACTTGATACATACTTGTAAGCAACAAAATCTAATATGCCGAGAGGGAATCATGAATTTCAGAGACAGATCTACAAAGCACTTGCGGATATCAATCAGCTTGACTAGGATCCAGTTGATAAGCAATTCAGAGGTTACGAAACAGATATGCAGCAAGGGAATGCTTATCAATTCAGAAACTGCACAAAAACAGGATAATGCAGGGCTGAAATTCTGAATGGCACCAATGCAGGACAATTAAACTACCAATTCTGACATGCATCTGATCAATTCTTCTTGTAAGAAAAGAGATGGGTAAAATGCTATGCGTGGATGAATGAAATAAATCAGAAATAAAAGCAGAATTACAGCAATTGCAGGGAACAAACTGAATGCAAAATATGAACCTGATGCTGAATTAAATTCAGAAATGTCGCATGAATTGAATGCAGGAACATCAAAGCTAACTAAATGCAAGTGGACAATCTAGTGTTCAGAAAGGGTTAGAAAGAAACTAACTCTACTTGACACAAACTTCAGAAGTTGTAACCAACACGAACTGACAGAAATTGAAGCTGAAAATTGCTGAAATAGACACTGATACGCCAATTGAAGCCAGAGAAAAACTGATACGCAAGTTCAAAACTTGATACTCAACATGGAAAAGCTGGACAATTTGCTGAAGTTGTATCTAAACTAAAAGCAGAATCAAATTGCTGAAATTATAGCTAGCTAAATGTAGAAATGACTGCACACGCAGTGGAATTGATACGCAGCAGCTAATGGAATTGCAGAAATGAAACTTAGCTACGAAACAAATTGAACTAATTGCAATTGATCACTATAAACTGCCTAACTAATTACTGAAACCTAATTACCACTGAAGCAATTTAGAATAGGAAGCTAGAGCAATTGATATGAAAACAGAACAGAATTAACAGGATTCGAAATTACAGCTAATTGCAATGGAATTCAACTAAGCAAAGCCTCAATCTCTCATCTCAGCTCACGAATCCATGCTGTCACTCAAGGATGAGCCTCCAATTGAGAAAGAAACGGTCCATACAAGAAAATTACAGCAGCTGAATAAATTCAGGAATGAAACTATAGCAGAAATTGAATTACAGCTACAAATCGAAAATGCAATAAGAAATCTAAACCCCAATCACTCCATTAGCTCAAGGTCTCCTTGTTCGTCACGCAAGGGATGGCCTCGAACCCGTAAGCTCAGCAATTCACTGGGAAACTGAATCGGTAGTCGAATCTAGCTCAAATCTGTTCAAGAGGGAAAACCCATTCGAATTCTTCAATTCAGCCTTGTCTAATTGAAATGAAGGTGCGGGAATGTTCAAAGCTTATCCGAGAACCCCTCCAGATAGCTTGGACTGGTGTAGAACCTGACAAAACCGAAATCGAAGCCTTTAGACGCAGAGCTGCCGAAACCCTCAAACACCCCTGTTCTTGCCCAATTCCGAGCTGAAACTCCACCGATTACTCTCCCCGGTGACCTCGAACTTGATCTAATGAAGAAAAAGGGTGGTCGCGCCCCTTGGATTAAAGAAACAAGCTGAAGAACTGAAGAAGAAACGAAGAAGGAAGCAACTGCGGCGGAGACGCGATGAGGAGAAAGCTGAGGGAATTTCTGATTAAATACTTATCAATGGACGGACCAGATTGATCGAAGGAAATCCAACAACTGATCTTGCTCTGATTTGAGCCAAACTTTAATGATGATGATCAGGGGTCAGGATCTGCCTCGTGGTAGCTCGGATCCTCCAGATGTACAACGGATGGTCCAGATCAACCTAATCTTTGAATGGACGATCTAGAGCCCTCCAAGCTTGATCCAACGGTTGAATGAGCTCTGATTGGGATGAAACCTTCAGATCTTGATCAGAGTGCTTGATCAACCTTAACCCTAGCTCGGATTGCTTCAGATTGTCCCGGATGGCTCAGATCTAGCCGTTCTTGAATCGGACGACCCAGATTTAATCCTAATCTTGATAACTCGATCCGGGTCACTTCCGACTCAAGTTTGACCCAATATGCCCTAGGTCCATGAACCTTTCATGCCTACAAAAATTAGATCACAAATTAGTGGCCAAATAATCCAAATATGTGTAAATTTGTAATTAAGTCCAAAATAAAGGTAAGTTCTAAAACCTAGGGTAAAATCATAATTAAGCAAGTAAAACATAGGTCAAACATGGATTTTAGCAATTAAAATAATCAACAAAATGGTACTTATCAACTCCCCCACACTTAAGCTTGAGCGTCTCGCGAAACTACTAAATAAGTATCCCCTAGATTTCTTAAGCATAATTAGAAACAAATGAAAAGAAATTATCTAAGGTTGTCAATTCTCATAAATCTAAGCTCTATGGATTAGTATCTTGTCCTTAAATCAACAACTTAGCCTTTTCATCCATCATGAGTCATTGAGATGAATTTAAATCACTAGCCTTTCAAGGAAAGTTTTGGTGGCTCTCTCCTTAAGTTCTAAGTTGATGATGGAAGTGGAGCTCACTCAAACACACATGCTTCTTGCACTACCATAGGCTTGCTTATTATCTAATCTCCACCATTATTCATGATTAGGATCAACATCTAAAAAATAAGTGAAAAACATAGAAAATGGTAAGGAATGGAATAAAAGCCAAGTAAATGGAAAAATAGATAAAGTGGGAGACTTGAATGCTCAAGGATGTTTCCAATGAACTCTGCCCTCTTGACAGTCCTCTAGTGCTATAAAAAATGTGGTGGAGTAAATCTTGAACAATGCCTTTAATTGGGATGAATAAAACTTTGTTGGTGTCATTGTGCCAAAAACCTCATTTGTGTGCCAATTTCTTCCTTCTCTTCTTCTCTTTTTTTTTTTTTCTTTTCTGATCAGATTTGTATCAAAGAACATACGATATCAAGTGAAATAGATACTCAACATAAAATTTTCACTCAACAACCCTTGTAACTCACTCTTGATACACTTCACTTTTGTTGGCACACTACTTTCACTTCTCTTTTTTTTCTTCTTTTTTTCCTGTTTCAAGTCTTCAGCTCCATGGAAATCAACCCTCTTCTTCTGATCAGTAATGGATTTGCTCAAACTGTTTTTGGCACAGATTTCCTTCCTTCACTTGTGAAATGGCACAAAATTTTTCCTTATTGGCGTGCCATTCTCTTGTCTCTTTTTTTTTTCATTACTTGCCACTTTGTTCCCTTTTATTTTGTTCTTCTGTTTTTCTCTCTTGGGTTTAGTTATGTTGTGGCCATACTTCAACCTAGCACTGCCGTGAGCTTCAAGAACAGCAGATGCAGTTCACTTGAAGTTTGTGAGCTGTAATTTCTGCAACTGTTTTTGACTTGAACACTTTTGAATTAAATCAGTTTCTGAACTGTTTTGCTTCAAGTTTCAGCTCCATGGCATTGCTTTTAGACCTTGCAAAACTCTTTAATTCCTTATCAACAGTTAGCATCATATAGTAGTGGAGAATTTGAATTGTCCACTTGGAAATTACTGAATTCCAAATCGAATTTCAGCCTCTTCACTGCCCCTTTCTTTTTTTTTTCTGTGTGCTGATCAGAATCGCTATCATCCACATTTCTTCCAGATTTGGTCAGCATTGGGTGTTCTCAATACTCTTGGATGCATTTTCTGAACTTGTTCCCTGATTCACAGCCCATGAAAATCTAATTTCAGCCTCAACTTAGCACAACTGCCTCTCTAGCATTCCTTTCTGTTAGTATTCTGATTTCATCCTATTTCATTCACTTGAAATTTGCTCCCCTTGAGGTTACATTCAGCTAAAAGCCATTCTACCAGTTCTATTAAAAACCAGCAAGACACTGCTGGTTTAGGAAGCCTGAATTAGCTTGAAGTTGGTACAAGACTTCCTTGTATGATATGGTAAACAATTTCTGCCCAGATTTCTGCATTTATACTTGGCACATATTTCTTCTGTTGTTTGCAGATCTGTCCAGCTCCACAAATCATTTAGCAAGATGTGTTTGATTTCTAAGCAAAGAGCACCTGCAAATCCAAGCATTCCGACCAAAACATGCTATCCATCCGACCAAAACAGATTTGTTGTTTGTTGTTGTTGTTTTTTCTTTTCTTTTCTTTTCTTTCACCTTGGCACAACATTGCTTAGATCTTCAATTTATTGCTTGACTTCTTCCAGAATTTGGCTTCAATTGGATGGTTGCGTGCCACTTAGACCTTGACACAAAAATTCTTCTTCTTCAACCGAATTGAGCTTAGCACAAAAAATTTTCTTGACATAAAATGCCTCTTCGATACCAAAACACTAGTCACTCCCCCACACTTAAATCTTTGTCCGTCTCGGGCAAAATAGCATTAAGAAACATCTCAAACAACAAGTCCAAAGAAAAGTGAGGGTAAGAGTAGGAAATAAGGAAAGACAAATAGAGTAGACGTGATTTTTGCCAAAATTGATATGGAAAGGTAAACAAGGTGATTAGTCTCTATAGATGTGATCCAATCATTGAAATATGATTTTGAAAGAACCTAAGCAAGTTCTAGAGCACAATAACATATGTGTGTCACAAAGATAAGGCTAATTCTCACTAGGCAAAAATAATTCATCTCAAGTCCTCAATTAAGAATCTAAAACAAAGTAGTACTCAAGCATCCAAGATTTCATCCATTAGCTCAAACCCTAAGTTTTAACAACCAAATTTAATTTATTTTCAAAAGACTCTAAAATGCTATGGAGATAACCTAGAGGGATACTTTTATTTCTACTCATGCAAGAAACAAATTTCCAAGAGAACTAACATGCATTTATTGACAAGGGCTCAATTTAAAAGAAAATTCTACTTCTAAAAAGCATGAAAATGAATATTGCAATAAAAGAAAATACAAGAAAGAACAATCTCCCCTTATTCTGGTGGACGGAGCCTATCCAGAAGTAGCCTCCATCGTGGTAGTGGAGGAGTCTGGGTGGCTGAGAGAATTAGGACTCCCCCACACTTAAACTTTACAGCAAAATGTTCAGGTGGCCGCAGGCGATTTAGGTTCAAGATCCATTGAAGGAATGGAGGGCTATGGATTAAAGTAAGATCTTCTCCTCCTTCTTGATGCCTTTTAGAAGTCCTTCCAGGAGGTTTAAGTCTATTCAGTTGGAGCACCCACTCCTGAAGTCTTCTGGACCCTGCAAAATAATGTAATACCTCTCTCAAGCGTTCAGGGTCAGAAAGAAATAAAATAATATCAGTCTCTGCAAGAAATGTATCCAAAACTACATCATATCCAATTAAATCAAATTCTGGTATCTCAATGAATTTTTCATAAGTAATATCCTCCAAAGGTATATCAAGAAACTTATCACACCCCATGAAATCAACTTTTGGCACATCAATAGTATTTTCACAATTATTTCCTATCAAAAATGTATCAAGCAATGTGTCACAGCCAATGAAATCAATCTCAGATACCTCCATAAGTTTTTCACATTCAACCTCAGCATAAGATATAGCAAGAGATTCATCAAAATAAATAACATCAATTTCAGGCACTTCTAAAAATGTTTCACTATCCATATCCACAAAAAATGTATCAAGAGATTCATCATAACAAACAACATCAATTATAGGTGCCTCTAAAATTATTTCGCTACCCATATCTACAAGAGATGTATCAGGTAATGCATTATAACCAATGAAATCAATTTTTGGTACCTCTATTGGATTTTCACAAACAATCTCTACACAAGGTATATCAATAAATTCATCATAACCAATAAAGTCAGCACTAAGTACCTCGCTGGATTTTTCTAAACAAAGAGGAGAAATACTTACCTGAGCGTGCTGGAGAATACCTGGAGGTTCTACAAGAGTAGATGTATCCATGGCCTCCTCCTGATCAAGTACATGCTCCTCTTCAGCCTCAAACTCTGGTGGATACTCAACTGGAATAGGTGATCCTTGGGTGCTTGCTTCCACCATGCAAGTCCCTACACTTTCTGGTTCATCTTCTGAATCTTCTAATGTACCAGTAAATTGTGGTGGTCCCTGGGGCTTAATGCAATCCCCTACACCTATGGAATCATCTCCCGTGTATGCTTCCTCAGTAATATCTGCAACAACAATATTAGAAAAATTAGGACCATCAATAATACTATCATCACAAAATAAAAGTCTAGAATGGTCCTGTGGAGCTTCAGTTTCTTCTTCTTGAGCTGAAAAATTTGGCAATGGATTTTGAATAGGAATCTCCGGAGGGATGCATGCTGTAGGTGCCCTATATTTGATGATTTCTTCTTCTTCTTCCACCAAAATTCTAAGATCACTTGAAGAAGGACTTGGCCATGCACTAGGGTCACCTTGAACTGATATAAAACCAACTCCGGGACTCTCAGAATTAAAAGCAGCTTGAGAAGCTAATTGTCCTGATCTTTGGGCTTTTATCTGATTCAAATCACTAGCCACTTGTTCCATTTGCCTTCCGAGGTTTTGAAGCTCTTGTTGAAACATTTGTTGAAATTGAGACTGTGGGGGTTGATAAAATGGTTGAACAGGTTGATTAAACTGCTGAAAATTTGGTTCACAAGTTGGTGGAGATTGCTGAAAATTGTAGCCCTGAAATTCTTGGATCTGAGGTTGAAATTGTGGTGGTGAAAACTCAAATTGGGTGGGCTGAAAATTCTGGTTGCAAGGCTGAAAATTTGGATCGTATGGCTGTGAATGTTGAAAATGTTGTTGAAAATTTTGTATGGGTTGAAATTCTTGCTGCCATGGCTGAGGTTGAAGCTGAAACTGATTATTTCCTTGCTGAAAACTTACAAAAGGCTGCTGGAAATTTTGGTTAAAATGCTGAAAATTTGGTTGATTTTGCTGAAAATCTTGCTGGAATTGTTGTGGCTGCCCTTTCTGATTTGGTGGCTGAAAAAACTGATTTGGTTGCTGATATTGTTGGAATTGTTGACACGACTGCTGGTAAATAAACGGAAACATTTTCAACTGGCAGTCCTGTCACAAAACAAACAAGAAAAAAAAATGGCAGTACCCGTATACAAAAGATAAAGCGAAATAAAATAGAACCCAATGATATGGCAGTCCCCCGGCAACGACGCCAAAAATTTGACGGACCCGATTTAGCTAGTTAAAGTTGTCACGAAATGTGTGGATCCGTCAGAATTTAGAATTTATAAATGTTCTGGAAACCCTTTTTGTAATCAAAATATGAAAACGTAGTAAAGGGGCCACAGGTCGTATTTTTCCTCGGGACTAGTTGAGAGTTTGTTTGATTCGAGCTCGTGTTTGTGTCGTTTGTGAATTTGGGTATCGAATGTGATTTGGGTTTTAGGTTTGCAGTCAAGAATGAAATCACAATGAAAATAAAGGAAACTTAGCTAATAAGCTAAACAAGTGATGACAATCAATAACTCAACCAATTGACAATTTATCTAATTAATTCAACCTTGTCAAATTTGGAAGTCAAAGATGTTATCTAATTAAATCTGATTTCGACTAGCACTAATGCAAAGAACGTCTTCAGTAATTATTACTCCAAACAAAGTGAATGCAATTCGACCTTTAACCAAACTGGTACACAATCTTTGACAAAACTTCACTTGATACAAAGGTGCATAAATGCAAGCTGACTTGCCGAAAAGAAACAATATAGTTCAGAAACAAACTGAATGCAAAGACAACTGATTTCAAGCACCTAGAGTACACTAAAAGGTGTGGTTAACGTTAGGAATTGAACTCAAAACCAGCTGAGCGCAAGCAAGCTACAACAACCCAAACTGAAATCTCACTTGATACATACTTGTAAGCAACAAAATCTAATATGCCGAGAGGGAATCATGAATTTCAGAGACAGATCTACAAAGCACTAGCAGATATCAATCAGCTTGAGTAGGATCCAGTTGATAAGCAATTCAGAGGTTACGAAACAGATATGTAGCAAGGGAATGCTTATCAATTCAGAAACTGCACAAAAACAGGATAATGCAGGGCTGAAATTCTGAATGGCACCAATGCAGGACAATTAAACTACCAATTCTGACATGCATCTGATCAATTCTTCTTGTAAGAAAAGAGATGGGTAAAATGCTATGCGTGGATGAATGAAATAAATCAGAAATAAAAGCAGAATTACAGCAATTGCAGGGAACAAACTGAATGCAAAATATGAACCTGATGCTGAATTAAATTCAGAAATGTCGCATGAATTGAATACAGGAACATCAAAGCTAACTAAATGCAAGTGGACAATCTACTGTTCAGAAAGAGTTAGAAAGAAACTAACTCTACTTGACACAAACTTCAGAAGTTGTAACCAACACGAACTGACAGAAATTGAAGCTGAAAATTGCTGAAATAGACACTGATACGCCAATTGAAGCCAGAGAAAAACTGATACGCAAGTTCAAAACTTGATACTCAACATGGAAAAGATGGACAATTTGCTGAAGTTGTATCTAAACTAAAAGTAGAATCAAATTGCTGAAATTATAGCTAGCTAAATGCAGAAATGACTGCACACGTAGTGGAATTGATACGCAACAGCTAATGGAATTGCAGAAATGAAACTTAGCTACGAAACAAATTGAACTAATTGCAATTGATCACTATAAACTGCCTAACTAATTACTGAAACCTAATTACCACTGAAGCAATTTAGAACAGGAAGCTAGAGCAATTGATATGAAAATAGAACAGAATTAACAGGATTCGAAATTACAGCTAATTACAATGGAATTCAACTAAGCAAAGCCTCAATCTCTCATCTCAGCTCACGAATCCATGCTGTCACTCAAGGATGAGCCTCCAATTGAGAAAGAAACGGTCCATACAAGAAAATTACAGCAGCTGAATAAATTCAGGAATGAAACTATAGCAGAAATTGAAATTACAGCTACAAATTGAAAATGCAATAAGAAATCTAAACCTCAATCACTCCATTAGCTCAAGGTCTCCTTGTTCGTCACGCAAGGGCTGGCCTCGAACCCGTAAGCTCAGCAATTCACTGGGAAACTGAATCGGTAGTCGAATCTAGCTCAAATCTGTTCAAGAGGGAAAACCCATTCGAATTCTTCAATTCAGCCTTGTCTGATTGAAATGAAGGTGCGGGAATGTTCAAAGCTTATCCGAGAACCCCTCCAGATAGCTTGGACTGGTGTAGAACCTGACAAAACCGAAATCGAAGCCTTCAGATGCAGAGCTGCCGAAACCCTCAAACACCCCTGTTCTTGCCCAATTCCGAGTTGAAACTCCACCGATTACTCTCCCCGGTGACCTCGAACTTGATCTAATGAAGAAAAAGGGTGGTCGCGCCCCTTGGATTAAAGAAACAAGCTGAAGAACTGAAGAAGAAACGAAGAAGGAAGCAACTGCGGCGGAGACGCGACGAGGAGAAAGCTGAGGGAATTTCTGATTAAATACTTATCAATGGACGGCCCAGATTGATCGAAGGAAATCCAACGGCTGATCTTGCTCTGATTTGAGCCAAACTTTAATGATGATGATCAGGGGTCAGGATCTGCCTCGTGGTAGCTCAGATCCTCCAAATGTGCAACGGATGGTCCAGATCAACCTAATCTTTGAATGGACGTTTTAGAGCCCTCCAAGCTTGATCCAACGGTTGAATGAGCTCTGATTGGGATGAAACCTTCAGATCTTGATCAGAGTGCTTGATCAACCTTAACCCTAGCTCGGATTGCTTAAGATTGTCTCGGATGGCTCAGATCTAGCCGCTCTTGAATCGGACGACCCATTTTTAATCCTAATCTTGATAACTCGATCCGGGTCACTTCCGACTCAAGTTTGACCCAATATGCCCTAGGTCCATGAATCTTTCATGCCTACAAAAATTAGATCACAAATTAGTGGCCAAATAATCCAAATATGTGTAAATTTGTAATTAAGTCCAAAATAAAGGTAAGTTCTAAAACCTAGGGTAAAATCATAATTAAGCAAGTAAAACATAGGTCAAACATGGATTTTAGAAATTAAAATAATCAACAAAATGGTACTTATCAGTAACCTTGGGGACATCTCACACAAACTATAAGGTTTACCAAAACGTTTTTGTTTGCTAGACATGGGGTGAGATGTTAGGATCAACACAATTTCTCAAAATGTCAATGCATCCCTTGAGAAATTAAGTTGACGAGATAATAATCACGGTGGTGACCATGTATGGGGAAAACCATTGCATAACATATGTGTATATGGCTCCATGATCATACTTGGACATTCCAATCAAGGAAACTTGATTTGAATATTGGATTTGATACAAACTTAGTTGAAATTGCATGAATGATTGTTGATTGAGTTTGACTCCATTTAGATGGATCAAAGTGATTGTTGAACCTATAAGGACTTTTGATCTTTGTTCAGGGATCAATTTTAGTCATAAGATCATATCCAAGTTTGATAAACTTCATCAGATCTCGTTGGAAAGATTCAGAAATTCTGAAACTGAACATTTCAGTTCGTATCAGGGTGTATCAGGAACCCTGATCGGTCACCGGACCGATCAGGCATAGGGCTGATCGGTCTCCTGACCGATCTGGCTCCTTCCTTTGGTGATCGGTCCACAGACCGATCAGCGAGGCAAGCAGTGACTTTCCGAAATTTTAACCAAGTTTACTGAGCCAGCCTGGATCGGTCCCCGGACCGATCTGGCACCCTGCTGAGACCGGTCCACAGACCGATCAAGGGGCTCACATTAAGCCTCCCGAGCCTACTGATCTCTCCCCGATCGATCAACCGATCGATCAGGAGCTTGCCTGATCGGTCACCCGACCGATCAGGCTCGGTTCAGTCCAATCAGGCTATAGCCTGATCGGTCTGGGCGCTATCAGATCGAACGGTGATCCGTTCCATAGCATTAAATTATGGTTGGTGGACCGATCCACCAACCGATTAACTACGTGAAACACTTCTTAAATTATGCTTAGTGTGGCCTTGTGCCACACGTATCTTGCTACTTGTCTGGGTGTTGTATGCTTTGACTTGTCTGACTTTGCCTCACATGCTTATCTACTCCTAGTATGTCTATTGTTGATGCCATGTTGTTTAAATGAGTTTGATCTGCATATTTGCTACAATGCTATGTTCATGCTTGTAATGCCATGTTTACTTAATACATATGAATGTTATGGCATGCTTTGTGATTCGATACTTCGTGTTCATATGATGCATGTGATTGCTATATCTGCTCTATCTTTTTCACATGTGTTCGTATGGTTATCCAACAACCTATCACATCTTTGTTGATTTGGGATACCCCTAGGGTTGAGGGGGAGTTTGTTTAAAACTTAACAACCCCTCTAGCAACCCCTCTAGCCTCTTTTCAGTGTTAGACAAAGGGGGAGAGTGTGGATTGGTTAAGTTTAGGATGATCATGTTGTAGGGGGAGGATCTGGATTCCCCTATGATTCTAAAGTTGAGCTATTGATTGAGAATCCCTAAACTTAAAATCGGATTGTCAAACAACAAAAAGGGGGAGATTGTTGATGCAGTCTGGCCCTGATTGTTGTTTTGGTGTTGACACCGATTTTAGTTTAGGTGGATGATTATTGATTATGATTAAGTCCTGATCGGGGATCAGGCATTGTATGGAAAATCCTAGTCTGGAGGGCTAGGTGTTGGAAAATCCTAACCTGGAAGGTTAGGTGTTGAAAATCCTAGTCTGGATGGCTAGGTATTGGAAAATCCTAACCTGGAGGGTTAGGTGTGAAAAATCCTAGCTTGGAGAGCTAGGTATTGGAAAAGTCCTAATTCAGAAGGGTTGGGTGAAAAGTCCTAGCTTGGAGGGCTAGGTGAAAAGTCCTAACTTGGAGGGTTAGGTGCAAATTCCCATCCTGGAGAATTAGGTGAAAAAGTCCTGGCTTGGAGGGTCAGGTGCCTAGCTTGGAGGGCTAGGTTGGATGATGTTCTAACTCGGAAGGGTTGGGTGAAAAGTCCTAGCTTGGAGGGCTAGGTGAAAAGTCCTAGCTTGGAGGGCTAGGTGAAAAGTCCTAACTTGGAGGGTTAGGTGCAAATTCCCAACTTGGAGAGTTAGATGGAAAAATCCTTAGCTTGGAGGGCTAAGGTGAATGAATTCCTAGCTTGGAGGGCTAGGTTTGAGTCCCTGGATCGGTCTGGTGACCGATCAGGGACATTGGCACGCTGCTCCTTCGTGGATCGGTCTGGTGACCGATCTAGCGATGTCTGATCGGACTGGTGACCGATCAGGGAGCGCACAGTGAGGTTGGGAACCTACTGTGTGACTCCTGATCGGACCGGTGACCATATCCGATTTGCTGCCACTTACATCTGATATTTGATTTACTGTGTGATACGCTGCTCTAACACTCTGATTAAGCTGCAGGTGATAGAGGAGGATTCAAATACTCAAGGAGAGGCCAATGGAGGCTTTCCTTGGAGCAGGTATGTCCGATTCTCCATTTCAGGTTGCAACGGTCGAGCTGCAGACTGGAGTTGAGACTGGGGCTTGGCTGAGGGGATCTCAGGAAGACCAGAGAGGGCTCAGTGGTAGCTGGCGTTGGCAGTGTGGTAGCTGGAGGCTACGGAGGATGTTGTCACCTGGTGCTGTGTGGAGAATCAAAAGCGCGGAAGCTAGCTTCGTGGAAGCAGTGAGTTCAAATACAGTCTTCTTGCTGCGCCTTGAGTTCTCAATTACAAGCTTGCTGCGTTCTTGAAGTTTCATCACCTTGAGCAAGCTACTGATTTCGAGAAGCAATCATCCATTACTTGAGCGCTTGAAGGAGAGAACAAGAGGCTTGGAGTTCGACAGTGGGAAGACACGAAGAAGGGTTCTTGCGTGAGATCGCCACTGGGTGGAGCTCAGGGAAGCTTGCTGTGTTCTTGCCCTTGCTAAGTGTTTGAGTAAGATCCTTCTTGTTGTTTCTTTGTGCTTAAACTTTATCTGTGATTGAAACACTGTGGAGAGGTTTCTCCACCGAGAAGGAGGTTGCTTCCTATCCGGTGATAACCGGGGCTTGATCTGTCGACGATCAAGGGATCACCCACCTTAAGGGCACGCCAAGGAGTAGGGGCAAGTTATCCCCGAACCTTGTAAACCTTCCTTGTTACCGATCTTGCTAATTGTGGTTGTTTGTTTTCGGTTTCTGTTTTGGTTTTCTGCACTGTTCTATTGCTTTATTTCTTCCGCTGTGCTACTGATAAGATTAAGTGCAGAAATCTTGATAAGTGCCAAAGATAAAAGAGATTGGCTATATTCACCCCCCCTCTCTAGCCATCCGTTTCCAACACTAAGTACTTGAAAATTTGCACCAATAATATATCAATTTGTAAAGAATTTGAACTTTCTTAAATCTGACTAAATCCTATGAATTTTGTTGACCACAAGAAAATTATATTGTGTCTTAGGGATCAAAATAAATATTTTCAACATGTATAATAATTTCTTGATTTGGTTTCTTTTTTAGTCTGACACAATCCTAGGAAACCTTGTTAACTACAAGGAAAATTTTCCTATGTGTCTTGGAAAATTTTTCCAAACTCAAGTAAAAAATTTCTAATGATTTTCAACGATGTTCAAAAAGATAAAAATTTTTTCCAAAACTTGTTCAACAAGATGAAAAAGTTTTTTTTAATACATGTTTTGGAAAAAGAATGAATATTGTAGTTACAAAGAAAGAATTTTCTTCAAGTAGAATATTGTACTATGAAAAATGATAATACTGAATTTTCAAAAATAGAGTTTTTGAAAGTATAATATTTTTTAGAGTATAATATCTTCGAAACTTTTAATAGTTCTTTCAATTTGAACTCCCCCTAAATTTGACACAGTCCTAAGAAGCTTGTTGACCACAAGTTGATCTTCCTCTAAGTCTTAGGGTTTGATTCAAACAAAATGAATTACATAATAATTTTTCAAATTTAATGTAATCAGACAAAGAGGTACATTAATTTCTTTTGATTAGAACTCCCTCTAAACCTGGCACAATCTTAGAAATCCTTGTAGATCATAAAGAAAGCTTCCTATGTGTCTTTGAGTTTATCCAAATCATAAGATCAATTAAAGCATTTTTGAAAGATATAATCACAAAGTATAATTTTTTAAAGCATTTTCTAAGCATTTTAAAAGAGATGATAAGTTTTTAAGTAAAAATTATTTTGAAAGAGATAAATTTTTGAAACGAATAATAAAGGTTTTCAAGAGAAATGAAAAAAACTCGTAAAAATATAGACCCCCCTATACCTGACACATTCTGACTACCCTTGTTAACTACCAGGAACTCTATCTAAGTTTCTTAAGGGACTTTAGTGTTGACCTAAGGGTTTTGTGTCTAAGTGTAAGTCAAACAACTTTCAAAGATATATAGTTTTTGAAAATATATTTATAAGTAAACACCCAATCAAGCATGAAATTCATTAAAACATTATTATGTTTAATCATTATTTTGAAAATAGACTTTTAAGAAAATATGCTAAGGATTTTTGAAAATACTTTTAAAGATATTTATCAATTGATTAGTCCTTATCATCTCACCCATTCTAAGTATCGCAATACAAACAAGCATGGTAGCCTTATGGGTGTTTGTGAGATGCTTGGATAATTTTTCTCAATTTAATAATATAGATTGTTTGTCCTTGAGTTAGATTCAATTTTAACAATTAGTAACTTAAAAGTAAATTTCAATAATTGGCTTCCAGGTCTTGGCGAGGCATAGGAGCCTTCTTTGGCCTAAGCCTTATTGGATCAACAACCCATTCCTTAGACAAATCCTTTTAAAGAAATAATACTTTTAATTTACTCTATGAGAAACTCTGGTTTAACTAGTCTAGGATGTGGCGAAGTAGCTTCGGCTAATTTCACTCAGCTAGGTCGATCAAGTCGGGTACTCCTTACCCTTCCTGACTTCTTAGACCAAACTTCCCTAATGTACTATCATCTCGCCTCGCCCTGGTACTATGTTAGGCAAGTGTCAAACTATCTTTTTCCTATCCAGCCATCCTATGTTAAGCACAAAAGTAAACATGCATGACATGATAGATATATATCGAAAAGATAAGCAGATGCATAAGCATGACAGTTATGCATGTATCAACCAAGTCAAATCATTTTAATTAGGTTTCTAATAAAGTATCAAATTCTTGATTCGATATAGAACGTGTGAACCCGTGAATATATCAACCCACTTTGACATATTTATTATTATTATTAAGTTGAATGTTTCAGTTGGGTAGAATTTTACTTAGTTCCATAATTGAAGGTAATTAATTTGAATTTTAGTTCATGGATTTTGTATAAATTTTGAATTAAGGATTGAGTTTGGTATTTAAAGTTGAATTGTTAATTTAATATTTATTCAGTTAGCTTTAAATATTTTAAGGATTAAAAGGCTTGATCATTAGATAAGATTTAAGTTTAAGTTTTTAAGAATTAACAGATTTGATTAATTAAAATTTAAATTATTAAGAATTAATTAAGGATTAATTTAAAAATTAATTTAAGTTATTAAGAATTAATTTTAGGATTAAGTTAAGAATTAATTTAAGTTATTAATTTAAGGATTAAGTTGTTAAGAATTAATTTAAGTTATTAAGAATTAATTAAGGATTATGTTGTTAAGAATTATTAAGAATTATGTTAAGAATTAATTTAAGTTATTAAGAATTAATTAAGGATTAAGTTAAGAATTAATTTAAGTTATTAAGAATTAATTAAGTTTTTATTTAAGAATTGAATAATAATTTTAGGTCTAATTGCATCATTTCTATTAATTCAAAAAATTCTGATTCATCTACTATTTCTTTTGTTTTTAAGTTTTCAATTTTATTTAATATTTCTATTTTATTTGAATTCTTGTAAGCCTTTTTAATTATAGTTTCAATTTTAATAAATTCATCTTCATCATCAAAATCATATTCTTCTTCATCTTTAGAGTTATATTCAGAATTAATAAAAGTTGTATTATTATCTTCAAAATAAGTAGAATAATTTTTAGGATTACTAATTAAGGTTGTAGCATTATATTCAAAATCAGTAGAATTATTAATTAAGGGTTGATTATTAGAATTAACAACATTAACTTTAGAAATGTTAATTAAGGATTGAGTACTATTATCAGTATTATCAATATTATCTTTAGAAATGTTAATTAAAGTTTCATCATTATCCTTAGAATTATTAGAATTATCAGAAAGATCATTAATTAATATTTCATCATTATTTTCAGAATTATCAGAATTATCAAAAAGATTATTAATTTTTACTATCCTTAGAGTTATTAGAATTATCAGGAAGATTATTAGATAAAGTGTTAGAATTAATTTCAAAAATTATAGCATTAATATTAAAGATTAAGGAATTAATATTCAATATTTTAATATTGTCGATGTTTGTTTTGGATCCATTACTAGCTAATCTATCATGCAATACATTAAGTTTGTTATACAAAAAATCTAATTTATCAGAAAAATTAATATTGTTATCTAGATTATCAAAATGATTGTATAATTGTGCAGGAATTTAAAATGATTGTCAAAATGATTGTGTATGCCCCTTGACTTGCTTAGTGTGGCCTTGTGCCACACGTATCTTGCTACTTGTCTGGGTGTTGTATGCTTTGACTTGTCTGACTTTGCCTCACATGCTTATCTACTCCTAGTATGTCTATTGTTGATGCCATGTTGTTTAAATGAGTTTGATCTGCATATTTGCTACAATGCTATGTTCATGCTTGTAATGCCATGTTTACTTAATACATATGAATGTTATGGCATGCTTTGTGATTCGATACTTCGTGTTCATATGATGCATGTGATTGCTATATCTGCTCTATCTTTTTCACATGTGTTCGTATGGTTATCCAACAACCTATCACATCTTTGTTGATTTGGGATACCCCTAGGGTTGAGGGGGAGTTTGTTTAAAACTTAACAACCCCTCTAGCCTCTTTTCAGTGTTAGACAAAGGGGGAGAGTGTGGATTGGTTAAGTTTAGGATGATCATGTTGTAGGGGGAGGATCTGGATTCCCCTATGATTCTAAAGTTGAGCTATTGATTGAGAATCCCTAAACTTAAAATCGGATTGTCAAACAACAAAAAGGGGGAGATTGTTGATGCAGTCTGGCCCTGATTGTTGTTTTGGTGTTGACACCGATTTTAGTTTAGGTGGATGATTATTGATTATGATTAAGTCCTGATCGGGGATCAGGCATGGTATGGAAAATCCTAATCTGGAGGGCTAGGTGTTGGAAAATCCTAACCTGGAAGGTTAGGTGTTGAAAATCCTAGTCTGGATGGATAGGTATTGGAAAATCCTAACCTGGATGGTTAGGTGTGAAAAATCCTAGCTTGGAGAGCTAGGTATTGGAAAAGTCCTAATTCAGAAGGGTTAGGTGAAAAGTCCTAGCTTGGAGGGCTAGGTGAAAAGTCCTAACTTGGAGGGTTAGGTGCAAATTTCCATCCTGGAGAATTAGGTGAAAAAGTCCTGGCTTGGAGGGTCAGGTGCCTAGCTTGGAGGGCTAGGTTGGATGATGTTTTAACTCGGAAGGGTTGGGTGAAAAGTCCTAGCTTGGAGGGCTAGGTGAAAAGTCCTAGCTTGGAGGGCTAGGTGAAAAGTCCTAACTTGGAGGGTTAGGTGCAAATTCCCAACTTGGAGAGTTAGATGGAAAAATCCTTAGCTTGGAGGGCTAAGGTGAATGAATTCTTAGCTTGGAGGGCTAGGTTTGAGTCCCTGGATCGGTCTGGTGACCGATCAGGGATATTGGCACGCTGCTCCTTCGTGGATCGGTCTGGTGACCGATCTAGCGATGTCTGATCGGACTGGTGACCGATCAGGGAGCGCACAGTGAGGTTGGGAACCTACTGTGTGACTCCTGATCGGACCGGTGACCATATCCGATTTGCTGCCACTTACATCTGATATTTGATTTACTGTGTGATACGCTGCTCTAACACTCTGATTAAGCTGCAGGTGATAGAGGAGGATTCAAACACTCAAGGAGAGGCCAATGGAGGCTTTCCTTGGAGCAGGTATGTCCGATTCTCCATTTCAGGTTGCAACGGTCGAGCTGCAGACTGGAGTTGAGACTGGGGCTTGGCTGAGGGGATCTCAGGAAGACCAGAGAGGGCTCAGTGGTAGCTGGCGTTGGCAGTGTGGTAGCTGGAGGCTACGGAGGATGTTATCACCTGGTGCTGTGTGGAGAATCAAAAGCGCGGAAGCTAGCTTCGTGGAAGCAGTGAGTTCGAATACAGTCTTCTTGCTGCGCCTTGAGTTCTCAATTACAAGCTTGCTGCGTTCTTGAAGTTTCATCACCTTGAGCAAGCTACTGATTTCGAGAAGCAATCATCCATTACTTGAGCGCTTGAAGGAGAGAACAAGAGGCTTGGAGTTCGACAGTGGGAAGACACGAAGAAGGGTTCTTGCGTGAGATCGCCACTGGGTGGAGCTCAGGGAAGCTTGCTGTGTTCTTGCCCTTGCTAAGTGTTTGAGTAAGATCCTTCTTGTTGTTTCTTTGTGCTTAAACTTTATCTGTGATTGAAACACTGTGGAGAGGTTTCTCCACCGAGAAGGAGGTTGCTTCCTATCCGGTGATAACCGGGGCTTGATCTGCCGACGATCAAGGGATCGCCCACCTTAAGGGCACGCCAAGGAGTAGGGGCAAGTTATCCCCGAACCTTGTAAACCCTCCTTGTTACCGATCTTGCTAATTGTGGTTGTTTGTTTTCGGTTTCTGTTTTGATTTTCTGCACTGTTCTATTGCTTTATTTCTTCCGCTGTGCTACTGATAAGATTAAGTGCAGAAATCTTGATAAGTGCCAAAGATAAAAGAGATTGGCTATATTCACCCCCCTCTCTAGCCATCCTTTTTCAATTTTGAATGCTCATTTTTTTCCTATAAGTCAGAATTAATAAAACGATCAATTTCTAAAAATTTGTCATAAACTTTTTTATTATTATTTTAATATTTTTCTCGAAATTCGTGCTACCTTAATTCGAGCAAATTTTTTTTAACATTAAATTTTTAATTTTTCATCATTAATCAGAATTGACAAAATTAATATTTTCAAAAATTTGTCATAAATTGTTTTTATTATTTTAGAATAATTCTGCCTCGAAATTTGTGTAACATTTATTTTGAGCTATTTCTTCCCTTCTCCCGCACTACTAATCCAAGACCAAGCCTTGGTACAATTTTTTTGTTATTTTGTTTGTGTGCAAGGTTTATTTTAAATGGCCAACCAAGAGTGGAACAGTGCTCATCCACCGCTATTCTCCGGCGAGAACTTCAGCTTTTGGAGAAGACAAATGGAGTCCCTTCTGAAGACCCACATGGACTTATGGCGGATGATCCAAACAGGATTCTCTCTTCCCGTAGAAGATGAGTTATCAATCGAATGGGATAAACTGGATGAACAAACCCTCAACCAAATCGAGACCGATGCAAGGGCAACAGCAATCCTACAATGTGGCCTAACCAAGGAGCAACTCGAACTAGTAGGTCCATTCAGATGTGCCAGAGAAATTTGGGAGAAACTAACCAATCTACACGAAGAGAGCTCCGAAATTGAGATATTAGAAGAGTTAGCACCTGACTGCGAACTCGAGCTAGAGTCAGAAGACGAATTGACTAAGACAAAAATGGCAACCAATCTCGAATCCTTTTTTGAATTACAATTAGATAATCAAACAAATACTATAATGGTCGAGGAAGGTATAATTTCTAGTGCAGGGAAAGCTCCAAGAGAACCACCAAAGAAGAAGATTCAACCTGTACCCGAGTCCAACACAGACTCAGAATTTGACGACAAAGAAGGAGATCAAACCAAACCGGTCCGATCAGCTCGTGATCACTACAAGATACTAAAGACACAAAAAGGAAAGACGGCAAGTATCAAGGGGGAGATTCCCAAACGGGAATCGAAAGGTAAGTTTTTAATATTTGAAAATCTAATATTTATTTCAAAGAACGTAATTAATTCATATAAATTAGTTAAGATTAATACGTTAGAAAACTTAATTCACAACCATGCTATTTTTGAAAATCTAGAGTTTTATTTCTATTATGATATAACTTAAATCAATTTTTTCTTGTTTGCTTTAATTGAGTGCTGCCTTTTATTTTATTTTATTTCTTAGAACTAGAAATGGTTAAGGACCTGATTAATTGAAACTTGAAAAACCTAGTATTAGGACAAGGTTTGATGATAGTACGTTAGGGAAACCTGACTAAGGAGTCAAGTAGGGTAAGGAGTACCCTATTTGGTCTTTTTATTCCGGTGGAACTAGCCGAAGCTACCTCTCCGAATCCTAAGCTAGTTAGACCAAAGTTTCTCAGAAAGCAATTTGAAAATAAAATTTCTTTAAAAGGCTTTGTCTAGGAAAGGGTTGTTGATCCAACAAGGCTACGACCAAAGAAGGCCTCTGTGCCTCGCCAAGACCTGGAAGCCAATTATCGAAACTTTCAAATTGTCGTTTGTTAAACTTGAATCTAACACAAGCTTCAATCAAATCATAGCTTTTAATTTTAATTAAAAGATAAAATTTAATGCATCTTACAAAACAGTTAAGGATATCCTGTTTTGTCACTTAGAAATGGGTGAGATGCTTAGGATCTAAAAATTAATTAAATCTTAATTACATCAATTAAATTAAATTAAATTAATTAAATTCAATTAAATCAAAATGAAATTCAATTAAATTAAAATCAAGTCAATTAAATTCAATTAAATCTTAATTAAGTCAATTAAATTCAATTAAATCTAAATGAAATCAATTAAATTAATTAAATCTTAATTAAATCAATTCAATCAAATTCAAAATAATTCAATTAAATCAAATTCAAATGAATTCAATAAATCAATGTTATCTTTTTAACTAAGAGTTAATGTTTCAAATCATCGTAATTAAAATCAAGTTTTTATTCACTATCCTGAAATATATTTCTTAACATTTATTTCTTTCCTTTACCATTATACAAATATTTCTTTCAAACAAACAACTTATTCTTGAAAAATAAGTATGGCAAAAAGTTACCTTGGGGATTACTTAGGATATTTTTTTTGCAATCTGGGCTTAGATATTTATATTTTTTTTGGACTTAAAAAAAACACCTTCTTTTTTGAAATCATTTCTCCTTTTCAGTTCTCTATATTCACTTTTTCAAATCATTAAAACAAAGTACTATGTTTTCAAATAATCACTGTATCTTTTGAAAATTATGCTTTACAAAAACCATTATTATTTCAAAATGTTTTTTTTAAACAGGGTTTCTGCTCAAATTGAATTTTCTAAAATTATATTACCATGCTAGTATTCAAAACAATTCTTTTGATTTTAGTAAACCCTAAAGACACAAAGGAAGGTCTACTTAATGATCTACAAGGACTCCGAGGATGTGTCAAATTTAGGGGGAGTCTAAACTGAAATTATTTCTAACAAGTATTTTCTTTGGCAATTATCTTTGAAATTGTTAAATAATTCTTTTGACATGAACCGAACCCTAAGAACTCAGAGGAAGAATACTTGTGGTCAACAAGCTTCCAAGGACTGTATTAAGTTTAGGGGGAGGTCAAATTAAAAGAGTTATTAAATATTTCTAAATAATATGTTTTCATACACTATATTTTCAAAATTGTGTCGAAAACATTTGTCTTACAAAATAATATTATTTTAAATATTTTTGTGGCTTATAAAATTATTTTTGAAATACCTTTTAAATAATATTTACTTGGGTTGAAAAATTTCCAGGACACTTAGGAAAGGTCCTTGTAGTTAACAAGGCTTCCTAGGATTGTGTTAGACTGGAAAATAAACCAAGTCTAGTAAAACATTGTGCCTCCAAAGTTCATACATTATTCAAAATGTACTTGCATATATTTTCAAAATACTATCATTTTGGCTTATCAAAATTCTTTTGGAAATAATATTTACTTGAGTTGGAAAATTTCCAGGACACTTAAGGAAATTTCCTTGTAGTTAACAAGGTTTCCTAGGATTGTGTCAGACTGGAAAAGAAACCAAAGCAAGTAGAAGATTATGTGTAAGCACTTTCAAAAAGATAAGTCAAGTAATTTTTTAATATTTTTAAAAGTACTTATGTTTTTTTTAAATTCATAATATCTTTCAAAATACTTATATCTTTCAAAATGCTCAATAAAGTACTTGCATTTTTGTGCATTTTTTTAAATATTCAGAACGAGTAAACTTATTGCTTATCACATACACTTGACTCCAATTATGATTTTGAGCATAAATTTTTCAATCTTTCAAAATTTTGTTACTTTGAAATTATCATAACTCTTGACATTATTTCGTTCAATTTCTTTTCAAGAATCACAAGCTCTGATACATAAATTTTAAATTTCTTTCAAAATATATTTTTTTTAAAAAAAATTTCTTTATTGATATATGACCAAGGGGAAGAGTAGAAAAAGTGAAATTAAAAATTAAATTCTTTCTTAAACTTTTTCCCCTTTTCAAAGAAAGTTTTTTCTTAGAATGGTCTAAAACATAAGGAGAAGAATTTCACATTAATGGGAAGAGAAAGGAAAGAGAGAAAGGAATTTTTTTTTAATTTTTAACTCTTTTTCAGAAAGTGATTCAAAAATTTCGAAATCTTTCTAAGTGTTTTCAAGATTTTTTGAGTACATATTTTTCTCCTAAGTAAAATTTTTCTTAGTAAACAAATTTATTCCCAATTCTCAAAAATTGAAACTTTGTTTAAAGGAAATCTAGCTTCAAAATTTTACCTAAGTAAATATTTTTTAAAAAGCCTTGTAAGTAAAAGTTTTTTTTCTAAATTTAGGCCTGCAAAACTTTTTCAAAATGGAAAATTATCTAAGTGTAAAAAGTTTTGTTAGTGAAAATGTTTTTTCTCCATACTTTGTTAAAAACATGAAGCACTTAGGAAAAATCAAAAATCCCTGTTAGATACCTTGTTCACCCATGTTTGTTTTTGATATATGTCAAAGGGGGAGGAAAGGTCAAAGTTAAGTGTTTTAACATAGGAATTCAGGGTTTTAGGGGGAGTATGAGAAATAAAGAGAATGTTTTTAAATCTATTCTCTTCATACTCCATTCATACTTCATTGTGTTTTTATCTTCTGTTATTAACTGTTATTTGTTTTTACTTAACTTTGAATTGTGTTGCCATAAATCAAAAAGGGGGAGATTGTTGGTGCAGGAAGCACCATATCGAACCTTGTTTTGATATTGGCAAAGGATTCAAAGTTAAGTCTATTTGTGATCTAATGAAGTTACTCAAGTGTGCAGAGACAAAGTCCTAGCGAAGGACTGCTAGGCACCTGGCGAAGGAATGCCAAGAAATAAAGCCCTAGCGAAGGACGGCTAGGCACCTGGCGAAGGAATGCCAGGATACAAAGCCCTAGCGAAGGACTGCTAGGCAACTGGCGAAGGACTGCCAGTATCCAAGCCCTAGCGAAGGACTGCTAGGCAACTGGCGAAGGACTGCCAGCATCCAAGACCTAGCGAAGGAATGCTAGGCGCCAGGCGAAGGATAGCTTGGGACTGAAGCCCTAGAGAAGGAATGCTAGGCACCGAGCGAAGGGCAGCACGGCATCCAAGACCTGACAAAGGACCGTCAGGCAAAAGTCCAACCAGAGGAACGGTTGACATCAGGTAAATTCTCCCGAGAGGAGTAGGTGAGGACGCGTTCCCCGCAGAGGGAACAGTAGGCGTCGGTTCGACCTAGGGCTCCATTTTGGAGACCAAAGTCAGAACCAAGACAGCTAAGGCTGTATAAATAAATATTTTATTGTTGCATTGTGTTTTGGACTAACCCTAGATGCAGGACCGAAGGAACGTGTGTCTGCAGCTCAGAAAGCCTCAAAGAAGAGAGGCAATGGCTGAGTAGGGCGCCCGGAGTGTCCCGGGCGCCCCCAAGGTGCATACAAAATAAGTCAAAGAAAAAAGGGTTCGAACAGCTGCTGGGCGGGGCGCCCCCGTGCTCCCGGGCGCCCCCGCTGCTCCCGGGCGCCCCCAGCGTCCCGGGCGCCCCCATGTGCATGCCTCGAACCAGAAGCCATCGAAGCCAAGCAGATAACGCTTGACCCGGTCAATCCGAGAGCTCCGAGCGCTCCGGGCGCCCCGGTCAAAGCGGATCCAGAGGATAGACGCTGACCGAGAACTTGGCGGATCAAAGGCCACGTGGGGGGTGCTCCCGACGTCCCGGGCGCCCCCAGGCCCTATATAAAGGACCCTCGAGCAAGGCTTCAAGGCATCAATTCTTTCAACGCCTCAAAGCTCTTCTACGCTCGTGCCTTGCTCCGGAAACACTCCAACTCGAGCCGACGACGTCCCGCTATCCCGAAAAAGTCAATACACTCCGGACGTTGGTAACGAAGAGCGCAATTCTTTATTATTATTTTCGTGCACTTACTTTGTAACTAAATTCTGTAACTATCATTGCGCTTCATATAGAATTGCCCAAAGTAAACGGTCAACGACCGTGGGCCTTGGAGTAGGAGTCGACACAGGCTCCGAACCAAGTAAAATCGACTGTGTCTTTGTGTTGTGCTTTTTAAACTTCCGCTGTGCAATTGCTCTTTACGAAAATCCGAACGATTTCCGATATTCACCCCCCCCTCTATCGGTTTTCTCGATCCAACACTAACTACCTGGTCGATGCAAAATTTCCAAAGGTAAGGGTCATCCCACATGTAATACTTAGAATCACTCAGTAATTTATCACGTTGAGCTCTAGAAAAATGTGTAGGGAAGACATGAGCAACCAAATAGTTGACAAGATCGGCATACCATGGCACATTACCTTGCAGCTGCAGAAGATGCTCATATGTGAATACATCTGAAATGGGTGCAGGATCTGTCGCCCCCTCAATCCTGCTTAGGTGGTCAGCTACTAGGTTCTCTTTACCACTCCTATCGCGTATCTCCACGTCGAATTCTTGAAGCAGAAGTATCCATCGAATCAATCTTGGTTTCGAATCCGGCTTCTTTAAGAGATACCTATGTAACGCCCATTTTTTTCCTAAAGCGGCGTTACGTTAACATACATAGGGGCATGTGAACATCATAAGGCAGCGGAATAATTTAAACTTACACATACATGCACCTATCTAGCCTTTCTAACCTAGTAACATGGAAACTTGGCATATTAGCACATACTTGACATCATACTTAACATGGAACATCATACTTAACGTCATGCCATAAGATCACATAAGTAGCAAGTCCAAGCACATAAGTAACGAGTGTAAATTGTTTCTTGACAACACTACCATAAGCTTAGCATAAGACTTGTAAATATATCTTTCCTTGGCCAAGTCACTACCACATACATACTCTTGTCCCTCCCGCTGCTTCCCTTATTGTCCCCTTGCTTGATCTGCGGTATAAGGAAATAAGACTATAAGCACATAGGCTTAGTAAGACTCTTTCCTACTCACTAAAACCATTCATCAAAGTAATCATAAGCACACGAAACATGAACATAACTTGGTGCTTTGCATAGAACATAAGCATCTAACATCACTTAGCATGACATAGTTCTTGCATAGTACATGAACATAAAGTACACCTAACATAGTATGAGACATGGCATAAACATAAATATAAATATACTTATCATGGCATGATACATGACATAACCATAAACATAAATCCATTTAACATGTCATGATACATGACATAAACTTAAACATAAATCTACTTAACATGGCATAATACATGGCATAAACTTAAACATAAATCTACTTAACATGGCATAATACATGACATAAACTTAAACATAAATCTACTTAACATGGCATAATACATGACATAAACTTAAACATAAATCTACTTAACATGGCATAATACATGACATAAACTTAAACATAAATCCACTTAACATGGCATAATACATGGCGTAAACTTAAACATAAATCTACTTGACATGGCATGATTTCTAACATAGCATATGGGCATCTTATTAACATAAACATAAACATAGAACGTTTCCTATCATGCATAATTCTTAACATGTTCCATAAGTATAAAACATTACCATCCTGGCCTAATGCATAACATGAATGAATGCATGAGTCAAATGCATATACATAAGGATGCTTAACTTTTAAAATCATACTTTTAAATACTTAAACATAATCATATCATCATTGGGGTCCCCGGCTTGTACCACATACATACATTATAAGCGCGCATCCCTAAGTAAATACGAGGTAGCGAGCCCCGACCTACTAGGGTAAGGACAGCATAGTCGGTAGTCCCAGAACCGGGGCGTTCTTAAGGTGCCCATCCCTGTTGCACAGCTTCGGTAGTGCCAGAACCGTGGACAGCATAATCGGTAGTCCAAAACCGGGGCGTTCTTAAGGTACCCATCCCTTGGACCCATACTTCGGTCCGGTACAAGCCCATTCATAAAGTAAAATAACTTCACATGCTTCCTTATTCATGGGACATTCATAGCATATTTAAACATAACATAACCTTGTTACATGAAGCATGACATAAATCATACTTGACCTTTCATCGTTCATACTTAATGCATAGCATCATGATGCCCTAAGGCATGAGCATTATCTTCATTCATAAACATGGCATGCTTACATAAACATCATTCTTGTTTATAGTGCTTGCATGATCATGGTACATAAGGTAAGCATTGCATTATATTCATAAAATATGACATGTTTATATAGACCATCATCCTAATTCATAGAGCTTGCATGATCATGATACATAAAGTAACCATTGCATTATATTCATAAAACATGACATATTTACATAGACCATTCTCCTAATTCATTTAACTTGCATGATCATGATGCATAAGATAAGCATTGCATTGTATACGTAAGTATAGTATCTATCACAAGCATGCATGGATAGTACTACTATAAACATGCTACGTACTACCTAAGTGCATGACATAGAACATAAGACATTCATAAATAATCCTACTAAGCATGAAATCTAACATAAACATATCAAACATGAACTATAACACCTAAGGTTAGGGTTAAAGGTAACATAATTTCTACCACATGCTTGAACCTATATATATCATAATAAGCCATAAACCATCATTCTTGAAACCCTAACTCCTCCTAGACCCTAATCATATTGCTTGGCCGAAACTTGTAAGGAGGGGTTCTATCATTCAATTGACATATAAGGTAGCATGAGATAAGGAAAAGACCATACATTACTTATAAAGCCATAGGAAACTATTAGGGCTCATGTTTAGGTTTAACCCTAACTCCTAGCCCTTCTTCATGGGGTTGGCCGAAACATACAAGGGCTATGGGTGCATGAATAAATTCATAAAATTTCCAATTAATCATCTAACACCTTCCATACCATACCATAGGAGCCATTGGAATCCCTTACTTGAGATAAGCCCTAACTCCTTGCCCTAGGACCCTTCTTGGCCGAAACTTTTAGGGTCACAAGGCCTTGTGAAAATTCACATAGATCACCCTCAACCTCTCTTGTATCATGAAGATACACAAAATACATACTTGGAGGTTTAAATCCCACCCTAACCATGGATTCATGGTGTTGGCCGAACCCTAAGGGATACTAAGGTACTCCAAAAATTCTCCAAATCATATTATAACCTATATTCATCATGGGAAAACATTAGAAAGCATAAGTAAGATTTTTAACATGATCTTGGACCCAAAAACCATGGTGGCCGAAAGTTATAGAGGTGTAAATCATGGTTTCCTCAACATCAAACCCAAACCAAACTTCATATTATGATAAACATCAAGGAGAACTATTATACCACAGGTGAGGGAGTCTTACCTTAGACTATCTTGGTTATAGACCTTAGATTTGAGAGAAGGGTGAAGACCTTGTTTCCTTTTGACCACCTCTAGCCTTTGTAGCCTTGGGGAAAACCCTTAGATCTTGAAGATGAGGCTTCCTTGTGGAGCTTTTCCAAAGGGAAAATCCCCTTTGGGGTTTCGGCTAGGATGAGGAAGGAGGAGGGAGAAGGGTGGACTTGGTGGAAGAAGAAAAGTAACCCCCATGCCACCTCTTAATACCACATTAAGGAGGCAAGTGAAGAGTCATGGTGTCTCTTCCCTTCATGACTCTTCATTTTCCCCTAAGCCTTAACCAAAATCCACTTCATCCTCTACTAGCACTCCCTTGCTAGGTGAATTGGTTAGTACATGCATGGTGGTAGACTAGGTCCAAGGTTCAATCCTTGGTGCATGCACCCATTTTTTTATTTTATTTTTATTTTATTCCGAAAATTCCCCTAAAACTCACCCATAATCATGCTAATATTCCTAGTTAACATCCATTTATTTTTATATTAAATTCTACCTAAAATCCACCAATAATCACGGTACTAGGAAGCTCATATAAGGCCCATTAGTACTTAGTTTTCTCAATTTAAATGAGAAAATCATGGATTTCTAGGCTAAGGTTCGTACTAATATTTCTAGGTCCCTCGGAAAATTATCTAGACATGCTCATTATTTTAAAGAAAATATTAAGAGAATTTTCTGGGTCGTTACAACCTAATAGCTGCATGGTCAGAAAAAACAATCACATGTGAGCACAATAGATATGAATGAAACTTATCCAAAGCAAAAACAATGGCTAAAAGCTCCTTCTCAGTTGTGGGATAATTGGCTTGAGCAGAATCCAGTGTCCGGGACGCATAACAAATGACGTGCGGTGCTCCATCCACCCTCTGGCCTAGCACTGCTCCCACGACATAATCTGATGCATCACACATCAGCTCGAATGGTAAACTCCAGTCTGGGGGCCGAATGATAGGGGTCGATGTGAGAGCCGCCTTCAAGTGATCAAAGGCGTCCTTACACTGCTGATCAAAATGAAATTCCACATCCTTCTATAGCAAGGTCGAAAGAGGAAGGGCTATCTTGCTAAAATCTCTAATGAATCGCTTGTAGAAACCTGCGTGGCAAAGAAAAGTGCGAACACCCCGCACGCATGCGGGATAAGGCAGAGATGTAATACAATCAATTTTTACAGGATCTACTTCGATACCCTTCCGAGAGACTATGTGACCTAAAACTATGCCATGCTCAACCATGAAATGACATTTTTCATAATTAAGTATAAGGTCAGTCTCTATGCAACGATGCAAAACTCTAGATAAACTATCCAAACATGCATCAAAAGAGGATCCATATACAGTAAAGTCATCCATAAATACCTCCATGCAATGCTTTAAAAGATCTGAAAAAATGCTTACCATGCATCGCTGGAAAGTACCTGGGGCATTACATAATCTGAATGACATCCTCTTGTATGCAAAAGTCCCAAATGGGCAGGTGAAAGTCATCTTATCTTGATCCTCTGGAGCAATATGAATCTGGAAGTATCCAGTAAAACCATCCAAGAAGCAATAATGTGATCTACCAGCAAGCATCTCCAACATCTGGTCGATGAATGGTAAGGGGTAGTGATTCTTCCTCGTAGCCTGATTCAGCTTCCGGTAGTCTATGCATAGTCTCCATGAGCTCTGGACTCTAGCAGGAATCAAGGCACTCTCCTTGCCCTCCACCACTGTGATACCGGACTTCTTCGGGACCACTTGCACTGGACTCACCCACTGACTGTCGGAGACAAGATATATAATGTCAGCCTGTAGTAGCTTGGTTACCTCCTTCTTGACCACATCTAAAATAAGTGGGTTGAGTTTGCGCTATGGTTGTCTCACCGGTCTTGCACCCTCCTCTAAGAAAATCCGGTGCATGCAAATGGATGAGCAATGGTCCACCCAATAGCCCTCTGACACATCCGTAGAAGATCTAGTAGCCTTTTCTCTTGACCTGGCTCAAGATGCTGAGCAATGATGACGGGCAATTGCTCATTCTCTCCTAGGTAGGCATACTTCAAGTGCTCAGGTAGGGGCTTCAAAGAAAGCTTTGGGGGTTTCAAGACTAATGGAAGCAATTTTTCAGGACCTGCCTCCAATACAGACACCTCAGCGTCATCCACATGGATAGTGTCACAGACTAAAGCTGATCCACCACTATCATCATCATCCTCATCTGAATCCTCTGTGTCGGCTAGATCTGAATCCGTGCCATCTGACTCCTCAGAATCTAGTGTGTCCAACACGTCAATGCCCAACAGCGAATGATCCTCAGCTGGATATCTGATCGCATCAAGGATGGAGAACTGAACCACTGTGTCCCCAAACTCCATGGTGAGTGTCCCTGCATGAACATCGATCTTGGTTCTTGCCGTCTTCAGAAATGGGCATCCCAAAATCAATGGAGCTGAGCTGGATGTTAGGTCCTTCTCCATATCTAAAACATAAAAATCTGCTGGGAATATCAAATCTTTGACTTTAACCAACACGTCCTCTATGACTCCAGCTGGATGAGCAAAACTGCGGTTGGCCAACTGAATGATCACCCCAGTAGGCTGTAATGGTCTAATGCCTAGAGAGATGAACACTGAGTTGGGCATGATATTGACGGAGGCTCCTAAGTCTAGCATAGCATCCTCGAACATGCAGTCTCCAATCACGCACGGTACTGTGAAAACCCATGGGTCCTTTCATTTCTGAGGCATTGGCTGGATCATAGCTGAGACATTCTTTCCCATACTGACCAACTCTGTCCCTTTCAGCTTCTTCTTGTGAGTGCACAGATCCTTCAGAAACTTAGCATACTTGGGAATGTGTCTGATCACTCTAAGCAATGGGATGTTCACCTCTACTTTGCTAAAGATGTCAATCAGCTCCTGAAGCTCCTGTGTCTTGTCTGAATCAACATTCTTCCTGGGACCAACTATCCTCTGAGGGAAAGGTAACTGAATGGGTGACTCTGGTAGTGGAAATGACTCTGGCTCTACTCCCGTCTGAGACCTTGAAAGATCAACCTCTGGTACTGTAGGAATCTGTGGGGTAGGAGCCTCCTGTGTAATCCGTCCACTCCTGAGTGTGATAGCACTGACATTCCCCCTAGGGTTTGGAATAGACTGAGAAGGTAGCTGACTAGAACCTTGAGCTTGTAACTGACTAACTGCGGATGATAATTGTCCAATTTGTCGGTCCATGTTTTGAATGGAGGCATCAGTCCTCATCTGAAATTGTCTATAGTCCCCTTGCTGCTGCTGAAGTTGAGCGCTAATCTGAGCGCCAACCTGGGTACTAATCTGGGTGCTCAACTGGCTGCTGAAATTGAGTGTTGAGTTGCTCGACGTTCCTCTCATTTTGTTGCTGAAAATGGGTGAAAAGTGGCTCCAAGGTGAGTGGAATTTCCAGCTTTTGTTGCTGGACCGGTGGAACTCTTGGCGGAGATGGACTACTATAAAATCCTGGCGGTCTCGAGACTGCAGGTGGCGCAACAGGAAGTGGTGGCTGATAAGGCTGCTGCTGATGTGATGTGTTCCCATACCTCAGATTAGGATGATCTCTCCATCCTGGATTGTAAGTGCTGGACATGGGATCATAAGACTGCTTATATCCATAAGACTGAGGTTGGAAAGACTGAGGCTTGGACTGAAAAGCATTTGCTGCCGCCACTTGACTTGCAAGATAAGATCCATCATCAACCTGCACCTGGGGACATAAATCTGTGGGATGAGAGGTGCTACTGCAAAGTCCACAAATCCTCATTGCTTGGGCTACTTGAGCTGAAGGCTGCTGAGCGGTCTGAAGTAGAGTCATCTGCCTAAGTATAGAAGTCAAATCCTGAAGATTAACCTTAACCTCTTGAGCTTCCATATTTTGTCCTGTGATCTCATGTACTCCTTTAGGCACCAACGGATGGCTCCCAAACTGTTGAGAATTTGCTGCCATAATAGAAATCAACTCTCTAGCTTCCTCAGGTGTCTTGTTCACTAAGGCCCCTCCGCTAGCAGTGTCCACCATACTTCTGTCCATGGGAAAAAGTCCCTCATAGAAGTATTGAATAAGTAACTGCTCACTGATCTGATGGTGGGGACAGCTAGAACAAAGTTTCTTGAATCGCTCCCAATATTCATACAGTGTCTCTCCAGAAATCTGCTGGATCCCACAGATACTCTTCCTAATGGCAGTAGTCCTTGAAGCTGGGAAGAATTTCTCCAGGAAAGCTTTCTTCATTTCGGCCCAAGAAATAACTAAAGCATGTGGTAAGGTGTACCACCAGTCTTTTGCTCCATCCACAAGTGAAAACGGGAAAGCTCTCAGGTTGATGTCTTCTTCAGTAACTCCATGTGGCTTCATAGTGGAGCATACAGTGTGAAACTCCTGGAGATGTCTAGTGGGGTCCTCACCAGCTAAGCCATGAAACTTTGGGAGTAGATGAATGAGTCCGGAACGTAGCTCAAAATCAACCTCCAACTCAGGGTACTGAATACACTGAAAGGCCAGCTCTGGTGCTGCAAGCTCCCTCATGGTTCTATTGTTCGCCATCTGGAATTCTGACAAAGGGTCGCTACGGGTAGACAATCTAGGAATCTCTAACTGAGCTCTCCTCTGTGCGTGGAAGGTCCTTTTTATCTCAGGATCAAAATCAGCTAAACTGGAGTAGGAAGACCTGGTCATGCACTGCACATCAAATGAAGAGAATTAGTGAGATGCGAGAATTAACCAGAAAATTCAGAATTATTGCAAGACCTAAAAATAAACAAACATCATAAAAGGATCCCCGGCAACGGTGCCAAAATTGATAACCAGATTTAGTCGCGTTACGGTTTTAATTAATTTTCTCGTTTCAAGTAATTATGTAGTAGTAGTTGAACTGAATCGTCTCTCAAGGACCCGATATGATGCACGCACATTTTCGGTCTATGAAAAATAGTACATTGCAGAAATATAAAAACTGGGTAAACACAGCATGTTCTTTTGGGGTTGCAATTAACAAAACAAGTAAACCTAACTACAAACTTCTACCTAATAGTCTTCACTACTCAAATTTAAAAGATCAAGCTAACTAATTGATTTGAACAGCGAAAGAACACTTAAAACTTAGAAATTTTCAGTAGGAGTTTCTCTAGAGATCCTAACTAAAAGGCAATCTATTCCATCATCAAGCATAAATTCAATTCAAACTATTCAACAAACACGTTGCTTGCAAATAGTGAAAGATTGAAAGCATGAACTAATTTCTATGAAAGATGAACTGTAGAAACAATGAACTAAGCTGGCAATTCGAAATTAAGCAGGAAACTACAATTCAAAGCTGGAAAATAGCAGGAATTCGAAGACAAATAAAAGGGGAATGAAAATTCTTGTTCTATAGCAGAAAACACTAAGGAAAACTGAAAAGGAAGCAGAAAATTTGTGTTCGGTCCGCTCCGACAAAGCCGATTGCTTCTCAGCCGGAGTAGAGGATGGAATGGACTGTGGAGCCGAAGTAGAAGGCTCGGCCAAGCTGTCAATCCTCAGAAGAACCCCTCAGAATCACAGCTTCCTTCTCCATTGCCTCCTCCTTCCGTTCCTTGTGGATGAGATCCCCCAATCCCCTTCTTTGGCTGCCCTAACCCCCTTTTCTACTTCTCCTTTCCACCCTTGATTTCCTCTTATAAGTGGCTGAGATCACTTGCAAGGAAACTCCATCAATCATCGTTGCCAGATTCAAGTGGAGGGTTGTGATGACCCGCGCATCTGATCGCATCTGGACAGCTACTGATCAGACTGAATGGCTCTGGATCGGTCTGGATGCTTCTTGATTGGTCTGGAGACCGATCAGAAGTCTCCCTGATCGATCTAGGGACCGATCAGGATGTGATCAATAGCTAAAATTCTGAATTCTGCAATTAACAGGCCTTCCCTGATCAGTCACTGGACCGATCAGGCCTTCCCTGATTGGTCTGGTGACCAATCAGGCCTTCCCTGATTGGTCTGGTGACCAATTAGGTTCCAACAGAATGACCATCTTCGCCCCGGATGTGTCCCTTTTGCACAAGCTGTCCAAAAATTCAATAGAATGAAATATGAGTGTGAAAATGCAGGAAAATTAATTAACCAATGAAAATACATCCTATTAATAATTATGCATCATTTCATAAACAAATACACCCTAGAGCCCCAAATTTCCCCACTAATGGCATCCGAGACCCATTTACCTGCGGTATGATCACTCTGACTCCCCTTTCCCGAGACATTCTCTGGATTTTCTCATTCGGGACGACCCGAGCCTCTGTCTTCCCGAGTGGCCTCGGGAAGCTTCGGCTCGGTATGACCTCAGAGGTCAGTTTTCCCGAGTGGGAGGTTGGGAGCCTGACTACTATATCATACAGTGTATATGCAACTCATAAAACAAATCTTGTCCTACTTCTATATCACATATAAAAGTATAAAAACTTCGTACGATCTTTCGCAAGTGGCTATGATACCACTGTTGGGTTCTCCCGGCACAAAACAATAAAAACGCAGCGGAAACAAGAACCCACGAGCGATCCATGCGAAAGAAAACTCGTACAAAGCTATCTATCTTATAGATATATCTACTGTTTATACCTTTGAAGCGTGCCCTGTAACGCCCGACCTTATATCTACCCTTAAGGCGGGGTTACAGGTCCATACATCCATATCATTTATCATCTTAAGCATGTATATCCAAACAAAACATATCCAAACAATACATGAACTAGTAATAAGCATGCTTACTGAAGACTAATTTACCAAGCAAGGTTTTTCATTTCTTTTATATCTACATGCATTTACAACCTAATATGAAGATCATTTAACCCACTATAGCATGGAATCTCAAGTAAGAATATAGCAAGAGTTATCTAGTCTTCGATACATGCAAAAGAAGCATATACAAAAGAAACATTCATAAGCAACCGAAAATAGTAAACATCTAGCATTTTACTGAGCATGCATACTATAAGAATTAGACATTAATAATAGTATTATCTATCATGACCTAGGTTCCATATCTCTAACAGTAGAGTAGTCACAATCATCATATATTCAGAGTATAGTAACACAATTTCAATCTTTTATCGGAAGCAGTTAGATTCTAGACAAACTAAGGTAGATAGAATCTTTCATCCTTTCCCGAGCCATCACCACACACATCCTCTAGCCTTCCCTCTGCCTCTTCCTTTAATCCAAGTATTTCTTACCGCTATCTGCAGCATAAGAAAACAACATGAACTAGTAAGCAAAATATGCTTAGTAAGAATCCGGGCCTACTCGCAAAACCATATCGATACATCATATCATGTACTCAGTAATCAAGATAGAACAAGATTAAGCATCATAAGCATCTCATCAAAGCATCATAAACATCACATCAAATATCTTCAAGTACTTTACGGAACAAGATTATCACATGATGAGAAAAGTATGCTTTTCAAAAGGTTCCATAATGGTAAGTACTTCAAAATATCATATCATCATCTAGGGCCCAGTTGTAGTACCACCTCATGCGCGTTCCCTAATAAATTGGGGTAGCGAGCCACCAATCTAATTAGAGCAGGACCCTTCCGTCCTACCAATGCCATGACCTTCAGTTAACATGCACATTGGATTTGTTTAACGACCCCCTTCCGAGTCGGGTACACAACTTTCAAAGTAAAGTAATTTATCATGCAATTACTCATATATATCTTTATATGCCTAAAGGTACTCTTAGTCACATCTTTAAGGGACACACCACACATTCGGGTGCTCTTGATCCCCTAGGGACACACCACGCATTCGGGTGCTCTTGATCCCAGTTTCAATAGAGTATCTCTTTTTAAGCATATCATCAAACACATCATGTTCATATCATCAAGGTGCCCCATGGGCTATAAGGCATGCTTTTATACCTAACAAGATAGGTCACATAAATTATACACACATCACATATGTAGTAGCATGCTTCATGGTCTCATTAGGTACTTCCCAACCCTAGAATTAGGGTTGGCCGAAACTTAAATAAGTGGTAGCATGCTTCATGGTTTCAAATATTCACACAAGCATTTACACAAACACCTTGCCTATACTTATTAAGCATGGATATATCATAAGGAAAATCATACACCCTTAAACCCTAATTCTCCTAGGGTTGGCCGAAAGTTATATAGGGTAGCATACCCTAATTTTGTCTTCTCAAAAATTTGGAAAACAACACACATGTATACAATATTTGTTAGCATTCATGTCATGCATCAAGAAGTGATTTCACTTCACAACCCCAAGGAAATCCAAGCCTTGGCCGAAACCTTGTAGGGTACCAAAACCCTAATTTTTGTTCTCTCAAAAATTTGGAAACAACACATATGTGTATAGAATCCCTAGGGCACTAGCATGTATCAAGATTTGATCAAAAAAAACTTCTCTTGGACCTCCAACCATAGGTGGCCGAAACTTGTTGGGTACCAAACCCTACTTTTTGTTCTCTCAAAAATTTGGAAAACAACATACATCCATACCCTAGGTTCCTAGGGATATCCTCATGCATCAAGAAGCAACCAAACCCTTCTTCCATGGTGGTGGCCGAATGGTCACAAGGAAGAAACTACCATTTCCAAAACAACCACAAGAAAACATACAATCAACCGAAAGCGATTACACTGCAGGCGAGAGGATACTTACATCCTAGCGCTGGATTTTAACCTTCTTTAAATCGTAGGGTACCCTACACTTGCAGGGTATGTGAAAGCCATTTTCTTCCAATTTTCCTCTAAGACTCCTTGGTCTTGCTAGAAGGCAAAGACACTTGGGCTTTCTTCCTTGCAATTGCCCTAGGGTTAGAACCCTTGGATGCTATTTTCGAAAATGGAAGAAGTGAAGGAGATGATGGAGGTTTCGGTTGGGAGAAGTGAGGAAGAAGAAGAGAAGAAAAGGAAGTTATTCCAACTTCCCATATTTATACTTTTCTCATGAAAAGACATGTCTCTTCACCCTTACACACTTAACAAGCATGTTCCTTTCTCCTTCTACATGAAATATTGCTTGGTTCATTGGTTATGACATGGTGAGTGCAACTAGGAGGTTCAAGGTTCAATCCTTGCTCCCTCCTTTTTATCACCTTTTGCACTAATCCATATCAAAGCCCATTAAACCAAGCCCATCATGAAATTTCATAATATGAATAATATTTTATGAATTCAGAATATTTCATAATATTCCAAAAATATTATTTCATAATATTTTTAATATTCCATATTCATGAATATAATATTTCATGCTAATATTTCATGATAATAATATTTCATGAATATAATATTTCATGCATTCATAACATTTCATAACATATGATTGCATGAAATTCATATCATTTCATTATAACCATTTTTATACATTGTCATGATTTTACATTGACAAATTTGGGGTGTTACATGCCCTTCGTTTATCCCGCTCGTCCAAGATGCGCCGGATCTCTTGCACGTTCAAGCGTCCGTGCCTCTATTCGTATCCACACGGACACAATCTCTCAACTTCAGGAGAACTACCTTAGTTGTGCTAGCAACTTGAGGTAGCTCGAAAACACCAAGAACCTTACAGTAAGGTTTCGGCCAAGAGTGGAGGAGAGGAAGAAGAGAGGAAGGGAAGGGAAAAAGCTAAGTCAAGAAGAAGACCTCATCCAAAGTCACAAGACCCTCTTTTATAATCATCCCATGAATATGAAGAGGTTTGTGTCTCTTTGGCTTCCCAATAAAGAGCACATCTTTTTATGTGGCTCTTTATCATTTCCCATGCAAGTAAAGAATCTTTTCATCCAATGAAGAGAGATTTTTCTCTTCCCTTCATGCAAGTCCGACCGGGCCTCTCGGGCTTCCGACTCGGTCTCTCGACCAAGTCTCCCAAGTGGCGAGCTCCCGACCCAGTCTGCCGAGTGCCGACCCAGTCTGCCGAGCTCCGACTCGGCCCGCCGAGCTCCGACTCGGCCCGCCGAGCTCCGACTCGGCCCGCCGAGCTCCGACTCGGCCCGCCGAGCTCCGACTCGGCCCGCCGAGCTCCGACTCGGCCCGCCGAGCTCCGACTCGGCCCGCCGAGCTCCGACTCGGCCCGCCGAGCTCCGACTCGGCCCGCCGAGCTCCGACTCGGTCTCTCTCGAGTTCCCAACTCAAGTCCCCCGAACTGACCTCCCGAGTCCCCAACTCGGGCTCAGGTCTCCCGAGTTCCCAACTCGGGCTCAGATCTGCCGATCAACTTTCCCGAAGCATTGTGTCCTTTGTGTGTGACCCAATAGGTTCTCATGACGTTGGCAATGTGCCTAAACACTTTAGACATATAAACAATGAGCGGCATCTAGCAATGCATCATTGCTACCCAAGTAACAAGAAAAGTCGAGATCCGACTAAACCTCCGTGACTATGATAGTGTATGACCTTGTCCTTCTATCCTTGATATCTAGATTGACCAATGAGGCATAGACCGTGTCATCCTCAATCAATCTTGTGTTTCTTGATTCCCGAGTAGACTCACTCAAACAAATGAGCTCAATATCTCATACTGACTCATTTGAGCATGGCCATGCGTTTCAGTAGTCCTACTCGATCAAGGGGCCCACAGATATCACTCCCGTCATATGGGAGGGATAGATCCCATCTACATCACTCACATCCCTCCGCATAATTCATTACATACCCAGTGATCACCTTTATAGTCCACCCTGTTACGGGTGACGTTTGACGATACCAAAGTATATAACTCCTTATGTAGGGAACCGTAGTGACTTCAGGTCTAAGGACTATTCATACCAATAGTCACATTAGAAAGTCTATGACACTCATATGATAATCTATGAATCTTTCTCATGGCGGGTCATTCAGTACACATTCTCCAATGTATACCTATGTGTCAACTTGATATCACATATCCATGACTTGTGAGCTCAAGTCATCAGTTGACCTATATGCTAGTCTCCATACATTAATATTGTCCCTGAATATTAATGCTTGACTAGGAATAATTTAGTGTAGTGTTCTCTACATTATCTCACTATCGATTCAACCAATCGATATAATGTAGATAAGAACCTACTACACAAGGACATTATTATACTTAGTCATTCAGCACAGAATACAAAGTAAGTATAATAACCAAACATGCCTTTATTAATGATAGAATATGATACAAAATTCTCCTAGTCAATCATCACATAATTGGCTCTAGGGCTCCTACTAACAGGTACTTGCAAAACAAACAAACACAAACATACAAACAATCTTATGCCTTAGTTGATTGGTTCTGACTTTTGGATTCACCCTGAAACCCTAGGTCAAACCGACGCCTACTGTTCCACTTTTTGAGGAATGTGTCTTTCGCCTACTCTAATATGGAGAAGCTACCTTTTGCCACACGGGACCTCCGGTTGGACTTTTGGTCATCCTCCGAGAACTCGGATCTCGAGACGTCCGACCTCGATCTCTCTCTACTTTTGTCCGCGATCCCCACTCGGCAAAGTCTTCTGCTTGGTCCCCCGAACCAAGACTCTGTGCTCGGCCTCCGAGACTCTCGGATCTCGAGACGTCCAACCTCGACCCATCTCTACTTCTATCTGTAGTCCTCTCTTGGCAAAGACTTCATTGCCCGATCCTCGACCAGGACTTCGTGCCCAATTCCTCGAACCAGGACTTCGGTGCGCAACCCTTGGCTAGGATTTCTTGCCCAATTCCCTAAACCAGGACATCGTGCTCAACCCTCCAGGTCAAGACTTCTTGCCCAGCCTCACTCACCAGGACTTCTTCCACCTAGCTTCAGTCACTAGGACTCAGCTTCACTCACTAGGATTTCATCCACCTAGCTTCTCTCACTAGGACACAACTTCACTCACCAGGATTTCATCCACCTCGCTTCACTCACTAGGACCCATCTTCACTCACTAGGTTTTCGTTTCTTGATAAGGACTTCTTTGCTAGTCATCTTAATCTTGATTAGACTTCTCTCTGCCAAACATCAAGTCCTGTTAGGCTCAGTCATTGGTCTATCTGACCAGATATGAGTTTAGTTACTCTGCCAAATATCAAGTCTTATTTAGCTTGTCCCTTGGTCTAACTGACCAATCCTGGTTTCTATTTGTTGGATCGAGAGAATACGATAGATGAGGGGGGGGTGGATATCGTAAATTGTTTCGGATTAAAATAAAGAGAATGCACAGCGGAAATTAAAAACACACACGAACACAAGGATTTACTTGGTTCGGAGTCGCGGTCGGCTCCTACTCCAAGGCCCACGGTCCTTGACAGTTTACTGCGGGCAATTCTATAATGCGCAAAGTTTTACAGAATGTTGTACAGTAGTATTGCAGTAAAAACAAAAATCTAACTCTTCGTTACCGACGCTCAGTGTAGATCGTTCTTCGGTGCGTAGGGTCATCGACGACGCTAGAACCTCGAGATCAGAAGTTTCCGGAGTAGAGCGCTTGAGCGAAGAGTGTTGAGGCATTCGAAAAGTGTGTTCAGATGCCTTGGGGGTCGAGCCCCTTTTATAATGCACCTGGGGGCGCCCGGGACGCTGGGGGTACCCTCCACGTGTCTCTCGATCCACAAACCTTCATCCGGAACTCGGTCAGCCCTTATCCCTCCAGGATCGGGCTCGAGGTTTGACGAGGGCGCCCGGGAGACAGAGGGCGCCCTGCATGACTTGGTCTTCCTGGCTTCTCGGCTAACTTCAATCAAATTGCTTCGTTGGCTTGGACCCAGGGCGCCCGAGGCATCCGGGGCGCCCGGGACCACGGGGGCGCCCGGGAGCTTGGGGGCGCCTGGCCCAGTGAGCTTCCAAAGCGTTTTCTTGCTCAACTCTTGTTTGACTTTGACCTTGGGCGCCCGGGACCTCCCGGGCGCCTAACCCAGCTGCTGCCCCTCTCCTTTGGGGCGTTCTGAGCTGCAGAAACTCGTTCCTTCAGTCCTGCATCCAGGGTTAGTACCAAACAAAATAAAGCAAGAATGTTAGTGAATTTTACAGCCGTAGCTATCTTGGTTATGACTTTGAGTCTTCAAAATGGATCCCTAGGTCGAACTGACGCCTACTGTTCCCTCGATGGGGAACGCGTCCTCACCTACTCCTCTAAGGAGAATTTACCTGTTGCCAACCGGCTCCTCCGGTTGGACTTTTGCCCGGCAGTCGTTCGCCAGGTGCCTAGCAGTCCTTCACCAGGTCTTCGGTACCAAGCAGCCCTTCGCCTGGTGCCTAGCAATCCTTTGCCAGGTCTTCGGTACCAAGCGGTCCTTCGCCTGGTGCCTAGCAATCCTTCGCCAGGTCTTCGGTACCAAGCAGTCCTTCGCCTGGTGCCTAGCAGTCCTTCGCTAGGTCTTAGACTCCTAGCAGCCCTTCGCTAGGTGCCCAGCAGCCCTTCGCCAGGTCTTAGTCCTTCGCTAGGTGCCTAGCAGTCCTTCGCTAGGACCTCAATCTGCACACTCAAGTAACATGTTAGATAAAAATAACATCTTAACTTTTGAACCCTTTGCTATTATCAAAACCAAGGTTCGACTTGGGTGTTGTCTGCACCAACAATCTCTCCCTTTTTGATTTATGGCAACCCGGTTCAAAAAGTTAAGTTAATAATAAACAGGTGAAATACCAGTTTAGTTTCCTCCCCCTGGATGGAATCCCCCCTAGATTTTTCAAAGGTTTATGGGGTTTGAAAAATTTCTAAGTCTAAAAATGGAATTGATTTTTCAACACTTAGAACATTTTTCAAAAGAAGTTTTAGAAAATATTTTTCAAAAAAAATTTTGGTTGGGCACTTGGAAAATTTATACATTGGACCTTTACACTTAGAAAGATTTTCAATTCAATAACTTAGAAAATTTTCTAAACATCTTCTGAAGTTTTTATTACAAAAGGAATTTTTGAAAAAAAATTTTCAATCTCTTTAGTACTTTAAAAACTTTCTACTTAGAAAATTTTCTATTAGATAAGTTTAGAAATAAGTACTTAGAAAAAAAATACTTAGACACAGTTTTTGAAAATAGCTCAGGTCAAGTACTTAGAAATAATTTTTGAAAACATCTCAGGTCAAGTACTTAGAAACAGTTTTTGGAAACAGCTCAGGTCATGTACTTAGAAACAGTTTTTAAAAACATCTCAGGTCAAGTACTTAGAAACAGTTTTTGAAAACAGCTCAGGTGATTTTACTTTTTGAAGAAAGGATAAAGTTTTGAAATTTTTTTTTAAAAAATAATTTCTTAAAGAAAATTTAATTTTTTAAAAAAATTTAATTTAATTCTTAAAAAAATTTATTTTCAAACCTTCACTCCTTTCCAATCTCTCCCCCTTTGCCATATATCAAAAGAAACAAAGCAATATAGCAAAAAAATGCATAAGAGTATAGCAAAAGAATAATATGATGTACTGAACCAATTCAAGGTATAAATTTGGATCAAATCAATTTGAATTATCACGCTCGGGTCTTGTCTAACCCAATTAGCTACTTACTAACTGTTATAAACAGTAGTTTTCGCTAGGGTTAGTCAAGTTAAGTGTTTTGTTCAAGTTAGATTTTCTAAGCTTGACACTTAACCTGATTACTGTTTAATTTGTATTTAGTGCCCCAATTACTGCAGATGCACTGACTTAAAGCATCTTAAATTAAGGCAAAGACCTAAGCATCTCAACCCATTCTAAGTTATCAATCAAAAGTACCCTAAGGTGCTTGTGAGATGCTGGCTTCTAGATCTATAGGTGCATGCATTTCTAGGGTTAGGGCCTAAGCTAAGTCCATTTGCGAAGAAAAACCCTAGTTTTGAAGGGGTAGTTTTAATAAAACTAAGTCGAAAAATTGATTTTAAAGTTGCAATAAAGATTTTGAAAATCAAGTAAAGCAGTTTTTTTAAAAATTATGTTAGAAACTGATTTAAAAGCAAGTAAAGCAGTTTTAAAGTAACAGAAGTAGAGTAAACCTATTCTACCAGGCATAATCCTAACAAAGATCAGTTAAGCAAATAGTCAACTTGATAAGTCAGCTAGTCAAAGAGAGAACCAGCACAGTCACACCACAGTCAAATACAGGTCAACCCTACTGAGTAGGGGTAGTCAATAGTACAATGCCAATATAAGCTAGGAGGAGGGACCGGGACGATCAAATGAGCCTGGCTGCCAGGATCGAAATAGCAACATCATCTCATGATACCTTGCGTCGCTAGTCTCTCGGTCGGCTCTGCGGGCATCCATATACTCGGCGTGATTAGCTTCTACCTCCTCCCTCAGACTGTGTACCTCGGTCCGAAGTAGAGCTAACGTCTCGGCAGTCGTCGGAGGTGGGGGCTCGTCCATCTGCTGTCGAATCTCGGCCGCCAGATCTCCGACGTCGACCTCTATCTCCTCATCAGAGTCGACCTGGGGTCCGACTCGCTGACGTCTCCATGATAAAATCTCGATACCCGAGACCTCTATGCCCGCTAGGGAAAAGTTCCTAAACCCTATCTCATCGAATTCAATCATCGCGGTCATCTCTCCATCAGTGATGTTACGACCGTGATGATGAAGAATGACGGTGATGATGTGGCAGTAAGGGGTGCATACCCGCCCCTGAGTGGTAACACTGGACGCATATAGAATCGTGTGAAACATGTGGAGTCCAATGTCGATATCAAGATGATGGATCAATGCGTACAGTAGGAAGGTGTGAAATGGTCGCAACGTCCCTAGTGGACAAAGGAAGAATGCAGTGGACTAGAACTCTATAGAGAGGCTGTCGTCCTGAACCTGAAGGTCTACAGACTGAAACCGCCTAGCCAAGGGGTTTCTAGCATCCCTATAAAAGTAGGAGTATAGAGTGTCTAGGTCAATGTGAGAGTAGGGAGCATCAAAAGGAGGATCTCTGGGAGGATAACAGCAAAAGGTGGACTGAGAGAGTCGTAGTCCAAGAAATCAGTTGAGCAACGAAGATGTAATTGTCAAGGGCATCCCTTAAACTGTGGTGACAAACATAAGATCATTCTGTCTAACTATGTTGTTGTAGAATTCTGCACATAGGGATGTGTTAATGGGTTGAGTGCAGAATACAAGGTTGTCTAATTGGTAAAAGTTGATAACATTCATGGCCAAAGGACAAGATTGAGTAAAAAAATGTCTATTTAGGTAACTAGTTTTGATGGGTTTATATATTGTCCTGGCAAACTTATTGCAAAGTTCTAAGGTTGGGAACCTAGGGTCGGGGCTAGGTTCAGACCCGGGGTTTGATTGGTTTGCTCGGCATTTTCTAAGATAAGGAGCATGCATTTAAAAGAAAGGAATTAAGAAAAATAATTTTAAATGCGTAAGGAAAATCATACCGAGTATCCGTTCGGGGAGGCATGGTCGAGGTTGAGGCACCAAGAAGGTCACTCGGGGGGTTTAGGTCGCCTTGAAAGAAGAAGAGTTGGTGAAGAGAGGTGTTTTGGGTGTGGCAAAATGAGTAGGTTCGGGTGGCTTATATAGGCATTTTAGCTCGGGCGCCCGGGAGGTCCCGGGTGCCCGGGACAGGGTCTACTGCGTTTAGCAGTGTCCAACTACTGGACGGGGGCACCTGTGATGGCCCGGGCACCCTGGTCAGAAAGGAATGGCAGCTTAGCTGCCTTTGACTGGTACTGGGGGCGCCCGTACGGGCCGGGCGCCCGTACGGGCCGGGCGCCCGTACGGGCCGGGCGCCCGTACGGGCCGGGGCGCCCTGGTTACAGAGACATGGCAATTTTTCTGCCTTGATCGAAGTGAAAAAGTGGGGGCCCAAGGAGTCACGGGCGCCCGGACTATGTATGATTTGACAATTTTGATGCATTGTTTGATTAGTTTGACCATTTTGACCATAGTTTGACTACTTTGACCATAGTTCGACTACTTTAACCATGGTTTGACTACTATTAACCTGAATAATTATGTCAACTCCGTTCTAAACTACAGGATTTAATGTTTGTGCTAAACAATAATACAGGAATCAAATGAATTTAAGTTAAATTTTACCATCTCACCCATTCTAGAGTTGTCAATCATGTTAGCCTAAGGGTTTTTGTGAGACAGGTTTTGAATAGATAGAATTATTTTGAAAAATCATGATTTATTTTGAAAAAGTTAAATTAATTTTGAAAACAATTATTTTGAATTATTTTGAAAAAGAGTGTTTGAATATACAATTGACTGAAAATTTGTGTTAGATTTGAATTTGACAAAGAATAATTTGAATTTGAATTTCAAAAATTGGCTTCCAGGTCTTGGTGAGGCACTAGGCCTTCTTTGGCCGTAGCCTTATTGGATCATCAACCCTTTCCTTGACAAAGCCTTTCAATGAAATTTCATTTTCAAAATTATTTTTTTGAAAAATTCTGGTCTAACTAGTTTGGGTCTTGGATCGGTAGCTTCGGCTAGTTTCACCAGTCTAAAGAGACCAAGTAGAGTATACTTGACCTTATTAGAAGAGGCTTCCCTAACGTACTATCATCTCACCGCCACCCAATACTAGGTTGTTCAAATTTCAGTTAATTGGTTCAGTCCTTAAACTAACCAGTCCTAAGTTTAAGCATGGTAAATTGCAGAAATTAAATAGACAAGCAATCATGCAAATTAAAACCAGAATAGAAATTTATCTAACTATGAATATTGTTTTTAATTTGGCTCCCCCTGGACTAAAGCCACGATAATGGTTTGGCAAGATGTGAATCTTGTCCTTGGGGATCCAATACTGATTTGATCCAGTTTGTTTGTTCAGGCACAGTTTAGGTACCCATGCCTAAATTTTAGTTCTGGACTGATTCAGTATAGCATAGTATGATCTTTGTCTAGACTTGGTTCGATAGCCTAATTCGGATCGATTTAGAACCGACTTCTATTTTCCAAGGATTATGTTAAGACCCTTGGAACCAGAAGTGAATCGTTCTAAGGCTACTCTAAGGTCCTTGACTTGAGTTTTCAAAGAGGAGTTCTCTTTCCCAAGTTTTTCAACTTGAGTAGAGGTTCCTTCTTGAACCTTCTCAGTTAAGGATCTAGAGTCAGCTCCCTCTTTCAGGAGTTTTACTTCCTGTCGGAGAGATTCGACTCGGATTTTGGCTTTCGCCAAGTCTCGAGAAAGATAGACAATTAATTCAGTTAATTGATTTCTAGAAAACCCACTTATAGTGATTTCGCCATCCTCTGAAAATGTGAGTTTGCCGTCGTCCGATTCTGACTCGGTCTCGATTTCTTCCGAGGCTGTCAGAGCGAGCAGATTTGACTGTGGGACCTCTTCTTCTTCGGAGGAGGAGGATTCGTCCCACGTTGCCTGAAGGGCTTTCTTCTTTCTTGTCTTCTTCGTTTCCTTTAGATTGGGGCATTCCATTTTGTAGTGACCCTTCTTTTTGCATTCGTAACAGGTCACATTTGGTTTGTTCTTCTCATTTGAAGGTTCAACTGGTTCTTCCTTTCTTCGGCTGGCTTTCCTTTTGTTGGTCTGGTTTTTTAGTTCCTTGTAGTAATCCCGGGCTAGCCGAACTAGCTTAGGTCGATTTCCTTCGCCGTCTTATGAGTTTGAATCTGAATCAGACTCGGATGCAGGTTGAGGCTTTTTCTTGGTTATCATTCCAATTTTACCTGCAACAAAAGCAATGCCTTTCTCGGCCAGATTGCAGTTAGTCTGTTCATGTAATTCGAGTTCTAAAAATAATTCATCTAGTTTAATTTTAGATAAATCCCTTGAAACTTTGTACGCATCTACCATAGATGCCCACAAAGTATTTCTAGGGAAGGCGTTAAGAGCATACCTGATTAGGTCACGGTTCTCTACCTTGTGACCGATGGTGTGTAGGTCGTTCATCAGCTCCTGAATTCTAGCGTGGAGCTGAGCTGCAGATTCGCTGTCATTCATTTTGATTGTGTACAACTTGTTCAGCAGAAGGTCCCTCTTGCTGATTCGGGTGTCAAAGGTTCCTTCGTGCAACTCAATTTGCTTACCCCAGAGCTCCTTTGCACTGTTGAAAGGACCCACCCGATTAAGCTCTTCTTTGGTTAGGCCGCATTGGAGTGTTTGGGTTGCTTTAGCATTGACTTCAATTTTCCTTTTTAGGGCGGTATCCCATTCGGTGTAGGATTGTGGCACTCCGTCAACATTCCTCGGAATTTCCAGTCTAGACTGGATTATTATCCACATGTCCACCTGAGTTTTCAGGTGGACTTCCATCCGACTTTTCCAGTAGGAGAAATCCTCCCCACTGAAAAGTGGTGGTCTAGCTGTACTAAATCCTTCTAGCATAGCCATTTAGGAATTATTTTTGAAAAGAGAACGAAAAAAATGTTCCAAGACTTGGTCTTGGATTAGCAGTGCGGGAAGAAGATAAAACAATTTTATCAAGTGGTGTTGCACCAACCTCGATTAACGATAAAAATTCTAAAAAAAATTATTTCGTAAAATCCGAAAAACTCTCAAATTGGTGGTTGCACCAAATTTGAGCATCCCCGCTCTGATACCACTTGTTGGATCGAGAGAATACGATAGAGGGGGGGGGGGTGAATATCGTAAATCGTTTCGGATTAAAATAAAGAGAATGCACAGCGGAAATTAAAAACACACACGAACACAAGGATTTACTTGGTTCGAAGTCGCAGTCGGCTCCTACTCCAAGGCCCACGGTCCTTGACCGTTTACTACGGGCAATTCTATAATGCGCAAAGTTTTACAGAAAGTTGTACAGTAGTATTGCAGTAAAAACAAAAATCTAACTCTTCATTACCGACGCTCGGTGTAGATCGTTCTTCGGTGCGTAGGGTTGTCGTCGGCGGTAGAACCTCGAGATCAGAAGTTTTCGGAGCAGAGCGCTTGAGCGAAGAGTGTTGAGGTGTTGGAAAAGTGTGTTCAGAAGCCTTGGGGGTCGATCCCCTTTTATAATGCACCTGGGGGCGCCCTCCACGTGTCTCTCGATCCGCAAACCTTCATCCGGAACTCGATCAGCCCTTATCCCTCCAGGATCGGGCTCGAGGTTTGTCGGGGTCGCCCGGGAGACAGAGGGCGCCCTGAATGACTTGGTCTTCCTGGCTTCTCGGCTAACTTCAATCCAATTGCTTCGTTGGCTTGGACCCAGGGCGCCCGAGGCATCCGGGGCGCCCGGGACCACGGGGCGCCCAGGAGCTTGGGGGCGCCTGACCCAGTGAGCTTCCGAAGCGTTTTCTTGCTCAACTCTTGTTTGGCTTTGACCGTGGGCGCCCGGGACCTCCCGGGCGCCTAACCCAGCTGCTGCCCCTCTCCTTTGGGGTGTTCTGAGCTGCAGAAACTCGTTCATTCAGTCCTGCATCCAGGGTTAGTACCAAACAAAACAAAGCAAGAATGTTAGTGAATTTTACAGCCGTAGCTGTCTTGGTTCTGACTTTGGGTCTCCAAAATGGAACCCTAGGTCGAACCGACGCCTACTGTTCCCTCTACGGGGAACGCGTCCTCACCTACTCCTCTCAGGAGAATTTACCTATTGCCAACCGGCTCCTCCGGTTGGACTTTTGCCCGACAGTCGTTCGCCAGGTGCCTAGCAGTCCTTCGCTAGGTCTTCAGTATCAAGCAGTCCTTCGCCTGGTGCCTAGCAATCCTTCGCCAGGTCTTCGGTACCAAGCGGTCCTTCGCCTGGTGCCTAGCAATCCTTCGCCAGGTCTTCGGTACCAAGCAGTCCTTCGCCTGATGCCTAGCAGTCCTTCGCTAGGTCTTAGACTCCTAGTAGACCTTCGCTAGGTGCCTAGCAGCCCTTCGCCAGGTCTTAGGGTTTCGATGCCTAGTAGTCCTTTGATAGGTGCCTAGCAGTCCTTCGCTAGAACTTCAATCTGCACACTCAAGTAACATGTTAGATAAAAATAACATCTTAACTTTTGAACCCTTTGCCATTATCAAAACCAAGGTTCGACTTGGGTGCTGTCTACACCAACACTATTCACTCTACCAAACATCAGATCCTATTGGGCTAACCTTTTATCAAACTGATCAAATCAAACCTGGGTTTACCCTACCAAACATCAGGTCCTGTTTGGCTTAACCCTTGATCACTTTGACTAGACCTTAGTATATTTTCAAACATTGAAACACTAGAGGTTGACTGTTCATGACTGATACTCTTTGCACCAACAAAGCTGTCCCAGAGACGTTGCTATGATCCATCCACCAATTAAAGTTTGGAGTCTTTCCGAAGTTTAACACCCATCTCGATAAGCTTCCTTTTATCCCTTTCTCTATTTGGGATTGTAAGATGCTTTCTTTTTTGTCTTTGGATTGTAACTCCGTCTTCGAGGAATAGTAGTTTTGTTGATTTAAGGATTAGGGAGTAGCCCAATGTAATTGTTGACATCAAATTTCAATTTTAGTATTTGTTTAACTTTCTATATTGAGTAAAATTTTTATTTCATGGTCCGGTTTTATTGTGCATATACAATTATGACACTAACCTACACCTTTGAAATTTCACGGGATGTGGGGAAGGACTAAAAGGTAAACCCCAAATCTTTGATCTATCAATGCTAGAGACATTGTGAGTTGGCTCACAATGTACAAGAGATAACCTAGGGGATTTTGGGGCTTTATGGTGGGAGCCCCCTTTTGGAAAGTGGTCATACTAGAAGTGTCACCTCAAAAGTAAGTCGGTTTTGTGTGATCGTTTAGAATCGATAGAGGGGGGAGGGTGAATATCGATAATCAATTTTCGGATTAAAAAGAGCAATTTACGCAGTGGAAAATTTCAATTGTAACACTTTTATTTTTTACTAGGTTTGGAGTCACGGTCGACTCCTACTCCAAGGCCCACGGTCCTTGACCGTTTACGATGTGTAATTCTATATTTCGAGAAAATAGTACAAGTTTGAAGTTGAATACAGAATTTAAATACAGCAATAAATACTCCAAGGCCCACGGGTCGTCGTTGACGCTTGAGACTTGAGCACGGAGCGTTTGGAGTAGAGCACTTGAAAGAAATCGTTGGAAGCAGTTCTGTTGTGAAGCAAGGGGGTGAACCCCTTTATATAGTAGTTGCTTGGGTGCTTGTGTTGAAGGGGGCGCCTGACACGTGGCCTTCTCTGCGCGAATCCATATCCGCAGACTTGGCCAGCGCATATCCCTTCACCTGGGGCGCCTGATCTGT